>JAXIVJ010002172.1:0-116130 GCA_036785665.1 Chirona hameri | reverse complement strand
GGATCCGCCCCTGGTAAGCAGTTGTTGATCTACAGTCCGCCGCCGGTGCTGACCATCCAACTGAAGCGGTTCGAGGTCGGCAGCTCCAACCTGTACAAGATCAACCGTCACGTCATGACTCATGTTCAGCGAGCTGCTTGACCTGGCACCATTTTGTTCCTCCATCTGCCAGGACCTGCCGCAGATGGACCGCCGGCAGCGGCGTGTTCTCTACTCCCTGTTCGGCCTGGTGGAGCACAGCGGCCTGCTCACCAGCGGGCACTACTCGGCCTACGTGCGCGTACGAGGGCGCTGTGATCGGCTCACCGTTAACCCTGCCTGGCTGACGCGGTACATCGACGACGCCTACCGATTAGCTTGCGCGCAGGCGGCGCAGACGGACCCCGGAGACGAGGAAGCGGAAACGGCAGTCGCTGAGCCCGAGTCGGGCCGCTGGTTTTACGTGAGCGACACTCGCGTGACCGAGGTCACCCTGGACAAGGTTTTAAAGGCTCAGGCATACATACTCTTCTACGAGCGGATAGTGTAGCGCGTGACTGTATAGGTTAGGTATAATTATTTATCAGCCGCTGTGCCCCCAAACAATAATTTGATCTGTGTTATACATTGTGATGTTATAGCATAGTGTAATAAAGTTTCAGTTATCCGTGAAGCATCCGTGATGCATGACTGACTGTCAGTATAAGTCATGAATGTACAAGATCAACACATGCAAACTATACCAACTCGAATAAAATAAGGGCGGAATGAATTGAACCCCAGGCAAACTATTATTCGCAAAGCACTCGGCACTGCGCCACAATAGCAAAAGGTGAGGGAAATGCATATTGGATACAATATTATTACGTCACAAGTTTCTGAAGTGTCAACTACTATGAAATACAGTGATAAAATACCTTCAATAATTATTAACAAAAAAAATCAAACTTAAAGACAATAATTTGAATAAGACTTTAATTAGTTTTCAACTCAAAATCAGATATATTTTGCAATGCTACACAAGAATTGCACCAGTGACGTCATTAACAAAGCCTGCTACGGGACTTGGGTATACTAATCAGGAACAACTCGCCACAATGGTTAAGTGCGCCGAGAAGCATGACAATGACTTTGTAAACAAATCGCCGACGCTAAATAGGTCGCCGTCGATGTGCATCGATGAGCTTCCAATTTAATTGCCAGTTTTGTGTTATTGTTTGTTAGTTTTTTGGGGAAAAATTAGAATTTTTCATGATAATATAAAGCATAGTGTTATATACAGCCACAGACAAATTATACAATATTCCTAATGTTGAAAACAAATTAATCGATTTTCAAAAATTGAGGGTCGCAACCACTAACTATGCAGCCGTTGATGTGCATCGATGAGCTTCCGATTTTATTGCCACTTCTTCCAATCGCTGTTAGTTTTAGAAGATCGCCGGGCATATAATCACAACAAGCAGAACGCACAATATATTTTCCACTCCATTGCGTAAAAAAACAATACGGGAAAAGCCCGCAGTTTGATGAGGACCAAAAGTACTTGCAAGTACCGATCGTTAAAAGTGTGGAACGCTTATCAACTTTAACTTGAAATATCTTTCGGTAGGAAAGTTTTCATGCAAAATGTGATGAATTTACAATATATTTTGGTCTCGTCTGGCGATTTCAAGTGCTAACTCCATTTTTGTGGAAAAATGTCATTATTTCCCTTTAAGCATGTATGTTCTGACTTCTGCCAATATTTATTTCTATTTGATTAGTTTCTTTAAATTGATAACTTGTGCTGAGCCCGGCATGAGACCGGCAAGCCTGAGTTCAGACACAGCTTCAGGCACGCCGGGCCTGAATTTGGCCCAGCGCCGGCTCCGTGGTCCTGAAATTTGCGTCTCTACTGCAGAAGCTGCTCAACTTCGGGGCACGTGTGATCTCTGGCCGTAGGAAGTTTGATCACATCAGCGACGTTTTAAGACAACTCGAGTGGCTGACGGCGGGCAACATGTATCTTTACCATTCTCTGACCCTGTTGAAACGCATTTTAGTGACATCTCAGTCCGAGTCGCTTCATAGTCATCTTTTATCCAGACGTGATGTCCACCACCGCGAAACCAGGGAGTGTGACCAACTGCTGACGCCAGCGATCCGCACAGAGGCGGGGAGGCGGCGCTTCTTGTACTCGATAGTGACGGCTTTCAACAGCCTGCCCGCTACTATTCGTGACCTCAGCCCACCCCAGTTTAAGACCGAGCTGCGTAAGCACATAATGCAGACACAGGGGTGATTTAAACATGTAGGTGATTGTTAGTTGTTTTACTCGGTGCGTGACTATGTGTGTGCGTGCGCGTGCGCTAGTATGTCGGCTGACCCGATTCCACTGTTTTACGTCTTATAACCTGCGACCTAGAATAGCCCCGCTTCGCGTGGATTGGTTGCGTGACGTCAATAAATAAACAATAAATAAAAAGGGTGTTACAATATACCCGAAAGCTCCGCTTTTAATATTTGTATTGTGGAGTAAGTCCTCTATATTTAATCTTCATCTGGGATATCTACGTGCTTTGGGCCCTTCCGGTCTGACCAGGGACTCCTCTGAACTTCAAAGAAGCCCCTATTGTGTGTCAAGGGGCCTATTCGGCCTGTTCAGAGGTCCTTCCGACCTGGCCAGGGACTGCACCGGCTGCTTTGTCGCCCTGCCGGCATGATCAGGGGCCCCTCCGACCAGCCTAGGGGCCCGTCTACTCTGGCTAGGAACTCATCTGACATGTTCAAGGGCCCTTCCGACCGACCCAGGGACCCTTTTGGTCTGTTCAGGGGGCCCTCTGACCTGCACAGGGTCCATTTAAACTTCCCAGAAGCCATCTCGTTTGTCCAGAGGCCCTCCAACCTGCTCTGGGGCCCTTATGACCTGGCAAGAGACTGCGCTGGCCGCTTTGTCGCCCTGCCGACATGCTCAGGGGCCTCTCGACCTGCCCAGGGGCCCCTCTGTGTTGGCTAGGAGCCCATTCGACTTGTTCAGGGGGCCCTCTGAGCCGCTCAGGGACCCTTCCGGTCTGGCCAGGGGCCCCTCTGACATGCACAGGGCTCCTTTGAACGTCCAAGGGGCCCTGTGGTCTTTAAGAGATTGTCCTAGTGGCCCTATAAGGCCTCTGAAGTGCTCTAAACTCTCTGAAGAATACGCTTCGCGTAGTAAAGAGCCCATGATACCGCGCATCGCGCGGTCTCGAACCCTTTTCGGCGAATATATAATATAGAAAGCGAGCTTAACGCGAAAATGTGTAATGGGTCGAAGCTCTAAGGATAAAAATATCACTATATAAAATAAGACACGAAGAGTGCCTTATACCAGAGGCGCACACAAGGGGGACCGGGACACACTGCCCGCCCGCCCCTATGAGATGTGGGCCCCTCTAAAAACAATACAACCGGACAGGGCCCACCGGGCCGGTGGGCCCTGTCCAGTTGTATTGTTTGTTTTTTCAGAAGAAAAATCGATGTTTTTTCACAAATGAAAAGTAAGTTTGTATTATATATTTTCATCTTAGCCCGCCATGACTGTCCGCGCCCAGTGACGTAATGCGCCGATATGCATCCGTGAATCCATTAAAGCGTGCGTTCGATATCTGGAAGAAGAAAAAATCCGTTGGATATTCTCCGCTGGATAATTATCGCCGATAATTTTCCCTTCGTTCGTTCGTTCGGCGTTCTACTCTATCGGGAACAAAATGACAACCGACCCTGGCAGGACTCGAACCTGCAATCTCCGGATTCGGAATCCGACGCCTTATCCATTAGGCCACAGGGCCCACGTAAGACAACGTCGCTAGCCTTCAGAGGCGCACACAAGGGGGGCACACGGGCCCATACTTCCTAACGAAATGTGGGGCCCTCTGGGGCGGCCCCGTAGGCACTCTGAGGCGGACACGTGTGACCTCTGTTTGGTTGTATTTTTATACTAATACAAATTCGGATTTATTTGTTTACAAATGCGTCAAAGTTTTACATTTTATATTTTCATCCGAAGGGCTCAGAGGCGCACACAAGGGGGCACACGGGCCCGTGCCCCCTTACGAAATGCGGGGCCCCTATGAGGCAGCCCGGTGGGGCCCCTGTCTGGTTGTATTAAAAAACACACAAATCCGGATGACGTTTTTTACAAATGAAAAGTGAAAGTTTTAATTTTTTATTTCATTCAAAGGGGACCACCGCGAAAATATAGAAAGCGAAGTTATCGCGAAAATGTGTAACGGGCCGAAGCTCTAGGGATAAATATATAAAAATAAACAATAATACACGAAGTGTGCCTCATACCGGAGGCGCACACAAAGAGGACACACTGTCCCGTGCAGACTTGGCAATGATTCATATTTGTCATGAGTCGATTCACAGTGATTCACGGACCATAATGAATGATTCAATCATGATTCAATCACTCAACATTACCATAATGAATGATTCAATCATGATTCAATCACTCAACATTACCATAATGAATGATTCAATCATGATTCAATCACTCAACATTACCATAATGAATTATTCAATCTTGATTCAATCACTCAACATTAAAGGGAAGTGTCGACTCCTTTGTCTAACTACTTTTATTTGGAATGTGCGACTAAGATTTTATGAGCGTGATAGGGAGGTCATGCTCTACCTGTGTGCCAATTTGCATGCACATCAGAATAGTCTGCTGTTTGACCTTAAACATATGACCTGCTCTAAATCCTTTGATTTTGACTGTGCGACTCTAAGATTTCATGAGCGTGATAAGGGGAGCGTGAGCGTGAGCGTGATGTGTTCTACCAGTGTGCTAATTTGCATGCAAATCGGAATAGTCCGCTGTTTGACCTTAAACCTATCTGACCTGCTCTAACTCCTTTGATTTTGAATGTGAGACTCTAGGATTTTATCAGAATGATCACTAGATCGTGATCTATCGGTGTACCAATTTTGAAACCAATCCAAATAATCCGCGAATGTATTTCCGAATGTGAATGCGAATGTGAATGTGAATGTGAGCCAATTGGACACGCGTGTTGTTTATTTTGTTTATAAAATGATATTTATAATATTTATTATAATTGCAAATTCCAAGTTCCAAAAGCATTAATGACTTTACGTTTCACTTTTATAAGCGAATAGAACATTTATTTTGATTTTGCATTAGATATTATTTTTTATAAAGCATGATGTGGAATAAAGCGGCGCCGATGCGACAGTGATATTTGATACATGCGGAGGTCATGCAAATGTTTGTTTATGGTTTAGTTTTTGATATGGTATAGCCTAGAAATTAGGAAAAGGTGGGTACCTTTTGATAATTTTTCGTGTGAAAAAGGTGTGCGTGTACTGTGTGGTTTATGAACCAAAGTATGAGTTAGTTACCTTTTCTAAGTATTTAGGTACCTACCCCTAACCCTACCAGTTCCAAGGTATTCACCTAGTTAGGGCTGATTGAACAGTGGCTTTGTGCCCACTGGAGTTGGACACAAAGCCTCGCTTTCTTTACGCATATATGAATTACAGGCTACAGCTCAGGACACATAGCTCATATAATTGGCCATTAAGTGCCTGGTTTGTCCACAGGGCACGCTGGCATATTTTGCTTTTGAATCCTGGGCCGCTGGCATATTTTGTGGACAGTTTATGCTGTTCGACCAAAAAAGAATGATTCTTTGAGCAATGAATGATTCAATCAGCCTATTTTCTCTGTATGAATGATTCAATCCGTGACTCACAACAGGTTTGCGCGTGAAGTGAATCGATTCATGAGTCATTCATTTGAAATAAGAATGATTCAATCAAAAGTAGTCGATTCACATTGAATCATTGACAAGTCTGGTCCCGTGCCCCCCCCCCCTTATGAAATACGGGCCCCTCTAAGGCCCCTGGTGGGCCCCTGTCCAGTTTTATTTTTCATCAGAAGAAAATTTGATGTATTTTTCACAAATGAAAAATGAGTTTTTATTTTATATTTTCATCTTAGCACACCACGACCGAACGCGGTCCCTGACGTAATGCGCCAATGTGCATCTGTGAATCCATTCAAACGTGCGTTCCGTATCTGGAAAAAAAATCCCTTTGGATTTTCTCCGCTAGATAAATATCGCCGATAATTTTCACTTCGCGCGTTCGGTGTTGTACTTCTCGGGGACAAAACAACCCCCGACCCTGGCAGGACTCGAACCTGCAATCTCCGGATTCGGAATCCGACGCCTTATCCATTAGGCCACAGGGCCGACGGAGAGCAACGTCGGTAGCCTTGAGAGGCGCACACAAGGGAGGGGGAACACGGGTTCGCGTCCCCCCTCCTTAAAGGGAAATAATGACCTTTTGATTTTGTTAGCAACAATTTCTTAGGCTCCCGTTATATTTTTAAAATTATTTTATTTAAATTTAAGAATTAAATAAAATTATTCCCAAATTCAAAGTTGTAAGTTTGGAAAAAATACAAAACAAGTACCTTGTGTACATCATGAAGGTCATTGACAAATTCGTCCTTCCCTACCATTGTTAACATCGAGTGCGGCATTTGTGGAGCCTCTGTGACATTTCCGATCAAACTGAGCGCTGCTCGGACACCCGCTAGTAGCGCTTTCGTTCTCCATGGCAACCAGGCGTCAGCCAATCAAAAGCCAGAAAGGGAATACGTTCTGGCTTTTCATTGGCTCACGCCTGGTTGCCATGGAGAACGAAAGCGCTACTAGCGTGCGTTCGAGCAGCGCTCTGATCCGTGAAGCAATCTGTGAAGCATCCGTGATGCATGACTGACTATCAGTATAAGTCATGAATAACAACAACATGCAAACTATACCAACTCGAATAAAATAAGAGCGGAATGAATTGAACCCCAGGCAAGCTAGTATTCGCAAAGCACTCGGCACTGCGCCACAATGGCAAAAGGTGAGGGAAATGCATATTGGATACAATATTATTACGTCACAAGTTTCTGAAGTGTCAACTACTATGAAATACAGTGATAAAATACCTTTAATAATGATTAACAAGAAAATTCAAACTTAAAAACAATCATTTGAATAAGTCTTTAATTAGCTTTCAACTCGAAATCAGATATATTTTGCAATGCTACACAAGAATGGCACCAATGACGTCATTAACCAAGCCTGCTACGGGACTTGGGTATACTAATCAGGAACAACTCGCCAAGTGCGCCGAGATGGTTAAGTGCGCCGAGAAGCATGACAATGACTTTGTAAACAAATCGCCGACGCTAAATAGGTCGCCGTCGATGTGCATCGATGAGCTTCTGATTTAATTGCCAGTTTTGTGTTATTGTTCGTTAGTTTTTTTGGGAAAAATTATTATTTTTCATGATAAAATAATGCATAGTGTTATATACAGCCACAGACAAACTATACACAACTCCTAATGTTGAAAACAAATGAATCGAATTGCAAAAATTGAGGGTCGCAACCACTAACTATGCCGCGTTGATGTGCATCGATGAGCTTCCGATTTTATTGCCACTTTTTCCAATCGCTGTTAGTTTTAGAAGATCGCCGGGCATATAATCACAACAAGCAGAACGCACAATATATTTTCCACTCCATTGCGTAAAAAAAAATACGGGAAAAGCCCGCAGTTTGATGAGGACCAAAAGTACTTGACAAAAGGTCAGAAATAGTGCAAGTACCGGTCGTTAAAAGTGTGGAACGCTTATCAACTTTAACTTGAAATATCTTTCGGTAGGAAAGTTTTCATGCAAAATGTGATGAATTTACAATATATTTTGATCTCGTCTGGCGATTTCAAGTGCTAATTCCATTTTAGTGGAAAAAGGTCATTATTTCCCTTTAAAGGAAATAGAACACCTTCAACATGGGGTTTTGAACTGAAATAGCAGTTGTGTAGCCCGTGTTCAGAAATCCTTATCTGCAACTTGTCTTGGCTGAAAAGACTCTCCAGGCGAAGATATTTGACTTTTTGACGAAGGAATGCGGCGCATATATGATGTACCGTACCGTCTGAAAGTGCCAGCACTGCCAGGGAGCATGCGCAGACCAATAACGCACACCATAAAATTAATAATTTACGACCTTCTGTCCTGAATTGGCGCGATGTAGGACCATTTTTGAAAATAAAAAAGAAACTGTATTACAAAATATAATAAAATCGTGTTCTGAAAAATGTTCCGAAGGTGAACTATTTCCTTTAAAGGAAATAGTTCACCCTCAACATGGGGTTTTGAACTGAAATAGCAGTTTTGTAGCCCGTATTGAAAAATCTTTATCTGCAACTTTCCTTGGCTGAAAAGACTATCCAGCCGAAGATATTTGACTTTTTAGCGAAGGAATGTGGCGCATATATGATGTACCGTACCGTCTGAAAGTGCCAGCACTGCCATGGAGCATGCGCAGACCAATAACGCACACCATACAATTAATAATTTACGACTTTCTGTCTTGAATTGGCGCGATGTAGGACCATTTTTGAGAAGGAAAAAAGTAACTGTATTAAAAAATATAATAAAATCGTGTTTTGAAAAAAAATCCGACGGTGAACTATTTCCTTTAAAGGGAAATAATGACCTTTTTCCACAAAAATGGAGTTAGCACTTGAAACCGCCAGACGAGACCAAAATATATTGTAAATTCATCACATTTTGCATGCAAACTTTCCTATGGAAAGATATTCAAGTTAAAGTTGATAAGCGTTCCACACTTTTAACGACCGGTACTTGCAAGTACTTTTGGTCCTCATCAAACTGCGGGCTTTTCCCGTATTTTTTTTTTTTACTCAATGGAGTGGAAAATATATTGTGCGTTCTGCTTGTTGTGATTATATGCCCGGCGATCTTCTAAAACTAACAGCGATTGGAAAAAGTGGCAATAAAATCGGAAGCTCATCGATGCACATCAACGGCGGCGGCATAATTAGTGGTTGCGACCCTCAATTTTCGAAAATCGATTCATTTGTTTTCAACATTAGGAGTATTGCATAATTTGTATGTGGCTGTATATAACACTATGCTTTATAATATCATGAAAAATAATATTTTTTCCCCAAAAAACTAACAAACAATAACACAAAACTGGCAATTAAATCGGAAGCTCATCGATGCACATCGACGGCGACCTATTTAGCGTCGGCGATTTGCTTACAAAGTAATTGTCATGCTTCTCGGCGCACTTAACCATTGTGGCGAGTTGTTCCTGATTAGTATACCCAAGTCCCGTAGCAGGCTTTGTTAATGACGTCACTGGTGCCATTCTTGTGTAGCATTGCAAAATATATCTGATTTTGTGTTGAAAGCTAATTAAAGACTTATTCAGATTATTGTTTTTAAGTTTGAATTTTCTTGTTAATCATTATTAAAGGTATTTTATCACTGTATTTCATAGTAGTTGACACTTCAGAAACTTGGGACGTAATAATATTGTATCCAATATGCATTTCCCTCACCTTTTGCTATTGTGGTGCAGTGCCGAGTGCTTTGCGAATACTAGCTTGCCTGGGGTTCAATTCATTCCGCCCTTATTTTATTCGAGTTGGTATAGTTTGCATGTTGTTGTTATTCATGACTCATACTGATAGTCAGTCATGCATCACGGATGCTTCACGGATTGCTTCACGGATTGCTTCACGGATCAGAGCGTTGCTCGAACGCACGCTGGTAGCGCTAGTAGCGCTTTCGTTCTCCATGGCAACCAGGCGTGAGCCAATGAAAAGCCAGAACGTAATCCCTTTCTGGCTTTTGATTGGCTGACGCCTGGTTGCCATGGAGAACGAAAGCGCTACTAGCGCTACAAGCGTGTGTCCGAGCAGCGCTCAGTTTGATCGGAAACGTCACAGAGCCTCCAAAAATGCCGCTCTCGATGTAAACAATGGTAGGGAAGGACGAATTTGTCAATGACCTTCATGAAGTACACAAGGAACTTGTTTTGTATTTTTTCCAAACTTACAACTTTGAATTTGGGAATCATTTTATTTAATTCTTAAATTTAAATAAAATAATTTTAAAACCATAACGGCTAGCCTAAGAAATTGTTGCTAACAAAATCAAAAGGTCATTATTTCCTTTAAAGGAAATAGTTCTCCTTCGGAAATTTATTCAGAACACGATTTTTATTATATTTTTTAATACAGTTTCTTTTTTTTCTTTTCGAAAATGGTCCTACATCGCGCCAATTCAGGACAGAAGGTCGTAAATTATTAATGTTATGGTGCGCGTTATTGGTCTGCGCATGCTCCATGCAGTGCTGGCTCTCTCAGACGGTACGGTATATCATATATGCACCGAATTTCTTCGCCAAAAAGTCAAATATCTTCGGCTGGAGAGTCTTTTCAGCAAGAAAAGTTGCAGATAAGGATTGCTCAACACGGGCTACAAAACTGCTATTTCAGTTCAAAATCCCATGTTGAAGGTGAACTATTTCCTTTAAAGGAAATGGTTCACCTTCGGAATATTTTTCAGAACACGATTTTATTATATTTTTTAATAGTTTCTTTTTTTTCTTTTCAAAAATGGTCCTCCATCGCGCCAATTCAGGACAGAAGGTCGTACATTTATTAATTGTATGGTGTGCGTTATTGGTCTGGTGAGTGCCGGCGGCACCCTTTGGATCGGAAATGAGGCCACTTTTGGACTGGAGATGACGACCCCAACAGCCGTATCCTCCCCTTCCCGAAATGTGTTTTCTGGTTGTGCGCCTGGCCGATCCCTTTGATTATAATTCACCACTGTACCCGTCATGATGCACCGAAGCGATGGGTACCATTTTAATGTCTGTGCGATTTACCGTTTGCAAGTTATTGGCTGATATTTCCTTTCCTTCCTTGATAAACTTTCCCTTATTTTGTTTCTTTATTGTGAAATCTGTTTACGGCAGCGCAGTTGCTAATAGCAGAAGACCGACATAAACCACGATGTTTTTGTTTTACGTCGCGTGATTTTGAGTTCAGACCTCACAGGCAGTCATGCATAGGTATGTCCAATGTTAATGTGCAACAGGGGCGGATCTAGGGGGCAAAGGGCCATGTCTCCCCCAAAGGTTCCTGAAACTATGATTTGCCGCCCCCCCCCCAACAAAAAACGTTCGGACGTACAGTTGTAAAAATTGCCCTTGGGAGCCAGTGGGAAATCCAGCTATCCACAATGAAAAACCTTGCAAATTTCGCGCCGCTTCGCGGCATGACACAACATACGCAATTGCTTATACAAATTTGGAAAATGGAAAATGAATTCATTAAGTGTCTAGCAGAGTCCTCTTCCTTGGCGGTACCTAATTGCTAGCCCCAGGGCCCAATCCCCTTCATAAAATATTAACTTTCAAGTGGGATACGTTTTTAGCTAGTCTGTCCAGTTCCGAAAAAAAAGGCGACGCGACCGCAAAGACGCGGACAGCGGCACCCGGAAGCTGCTCCAGCGGTGCCCAACTTGCTGGACCGAAGACCAGGCCAGGACCGCCATCCCCCAAGCCATCTCGCCCCAGGCTCCTCCAGATCCGCAGGGACCATTTATGGGCCGAAAAGTCGTTCTGCCTCTTGCTGCTTTCAAACCATTTGCACTGTTACCAGTTGTTTGTTACAGTTCGGTACATACATAGTTGTTTGTTACAGTTCGGTGCAGACATTCGGCGTATGTATACAGTTATTATTATCATATGTACTATTGAGCGCTGACTGCCACCGGTCATCGTGATTTACTACCCGAAGAATATATATATATACTATATATATATAAATTATTATATATATATATATATATATTACTATATATAGATATATATATATATATATATATATATTATATATATATGAAAAACTACTTTAATTTCAATATTTTTCATCATACCGAGATGTGCAACCAGGAATAGGAGTTACCTGAGGCCTGGCTCCACTCACGGTCTGGTTCTAATATTAAAAATTTCGTTTTCCACGACCCAAAACTAAAATTTTCACGCCGCTTCGCGGCGTCACATCAGTGGCCATCGTCATAACGAGCCATCGCCATCGTCTTCGGTTCGTTGTAACGGTGAATTGAGTGAATAGCATGTTTAGCTTCTTATTCTCTACAAGGCCTATATTTCTGGGTTTTATCAGGCAAACCCGTAAAAATTTCGCGCGCTAAATAACAAGTACCTACTATAACATGAAAATCCACATTAAAAATGCTGCAAAGGTTACCAATACAAAAATGGGGTATATTTTTTTCGTCATTTCAGCCGACCCCTCCACTCAAAAATTATCGCGCGACGCCCCTGGGTACAAGCTGACAATTGACATAGTTTTGCTCATTGTAAGGCAATGTCGGAACAATACAAACCGTAAGCTGACATCTTTCCTTATTCGATATCCCAAAGGGTCGAAAAGCGAAAAACACAAGAATATCAAATAAAGACATCATTAGAAATAGTGTGGTTGCAAAATAAAGTGGCCCAAATCCGGTAAGAAATTCGAAATTGGGGTAGGTAATGTCCGCTAAAAACGGTTTGTCCCCCCCAAAGAAAAAAAACAACAACAACAAAAAACGGCCGGCTGGATCCGCCCTTGATGTGCAATGTGCAGTCCTAGAATAAGCGCGCGGCTGTGCGGGTGTATGTTTGTAGTTGTCAAAGCGGTATTTTTTCGATTGAAAACCAATAAAAAATTGAATTGCCCGCTGCGTAACGTCGACATTTATACTCGATATTTCGTCTTGATTCGTCGATATCTATAAATTCATGGTTCACCACCTCACCTCTTTTTATGTGAAAGAGGAACCGGAAAATTAAGCAAGTGAAATCAGGGGCGGATCTAGGGGGCAAGGGGCCACGGCCACCCGAAAGGTCCTGAAGCATGATTTGTCCCCCCCCCAAAAAAAAAACACGGTCGTCGGACGTGCATACCTACAGTTTTACATGTTTTGTTTTTTTTGGGGGGGGGGGATACGCCACTGGATTCCCCCCCCCCCATCCCCTTTGCCCCTCCATGAAATCCAGCAAATTCATGGGGTTTACGCCCCTCTAGGCCAGGGCGCCCCCTCTGGGTATGGCGCCCCCCCTGGCAGTGGACCCCCCACTTTTTAGAAGGTAGCGACGCCTCTGTGCATTCGTGAATTCATATACTTATCGCCGATAATTTTTCCCTTCCGCGTTTCGCGTTCAACTCTGTCGCGGACCAAAACGGCACCCGACCCTGGCAGGACTCGAACCTGCAATCTCCGGATTCGGAATCCTTATCCATTAGGCCACAGGGCCGACGCGTGCGACGTCGCTAGCCTTCAGAGGTGCACACAAGGGGGGGGGGGGGGGGGGCACACGGGCCTGCGTCCCCCCTTACGACCATGTCCCCCCCCCTCTGAGGCGGCCCGTGGGCCCATGTTTGGTTGTATTTTTTTCTTCATATTGTAATGCCCTCTGAGGCGGCTCCTGGGCCCCTCTGAGGCGGCCATTGTTTAAATGACAACATTGTTTAACAAATGAAAGTCACAGTTTTACATTTTATAAAGGTGCCCACCGCGAAAATATAGAAAGCGAAATTATCGCCCAAATGTGTAACGGGCCGAAGCTCTAGGGATAAAGATATTAAACTATACAATAATACACGAAGTGTGCCTCATACCAGTTCAATTCAGTTTATTAGAACATTCCATAGGTATGGGTATTACTGTTCCACGTCGGGTACATAAAAGGGCAAAACCCATACGCAAATACATTGTAAAAAGAAACACCGTAAAACACCGCAAAACGACAAAGTAAAACGAATCAGAGGCACGGTAAAAAAACATTGCTAAGACTTTATTAAGAGCATGGCATATCCTGTAGCGCCGCCTTGGAGGCGTTGACTGTGGGCTTATTCCGGATAGATGGCGGGAGTACGCTCCACGCCAAAGCCGCATGGTGGGAGAACACCCGCTGCGATGCACTCTGGTTGCATTTGGTCACATGCAGGTCACCTCTCTCAGAGGTGCGAGTCCGCCTTGTCGACACGTCGCTCCGTCGGGTGAACATTTCCCGGATCGCTACAGGCGAGTCATCGTGCATCAGTGCGCTAAACACTTTGGCAAGGTCACGGCGCACTACCAGAGTCTCGATCCTTGGCCAGTTCAGTGACTTAAGAGCCGGTGTGATGTGGCGATACTTTTTTAATCCAGTGACGAGGCCTCGCTGCAAAGTTAATATTTTTTTGAATTTTGTGTAGCTGACCCTTGGTAGCCGCAGCCCACACGCTCAGGCAGTAAGTGATGTGTGGAAAGACGTAGGCCTGAATTATAATTTGTATGACATCACTGGAGAAGTAATGCCCGAAACTTGCACAGGGTTGCAATAATTCGGTTACATTTCTGACTACAGCCGTCACATGCGCCCCCCCCCCCCCCCCCAGTCAGTCCGGCGTCGATAATAACGCCCAGAACCTTGACCTTCTCCGAAGGTCGTACTGTCGAGTCGCCGATTTTGAAGTAGAAATTTGCCGACTTTTTGCAGATTGTGCCTGGACCCGACTAGCATGAAGTCTGTTTTTCCTTCGTTCATTTTCAGTGAATTAGCGTTAAACCAAGCCTGGAGCTCGTTTGCGGTGGTTTCTAGTCTGTTTTTTTTTAAATAAATAATCGAGGCCGAACCCGTCCGGAGACGTGCAGTCCAGGTGCACTGTGTCATCAGCGTAGGTAGTCAGACTTCCGTGAGACAAGTAGCACGGCAGGTCGGCGGTAAACAATATAAAGAGAATCGGTCCAATAATCGAGCCCCTGGGGCACTCCGCATGACACCGGCAAACAGCGTAGTCCACCCCGAACAATCTGCCCTCGCCGCTCAAATAACTACGGAACCAGTCAATGTCCATAACACCGTACCAAGACAGTTTTGTGAGGAGGACGCCGTGGTCGACGCTGTTCAAACGCCTTGGATAGGGTCGACTGTCGTTACCGACGATACGAGCCCTCTGTCGTTGTTCTTGACCAGGCGCTCGACAGCGGCGAGCACGGCGTCCTCGGTAGAGTGGCGCACCCTATACGCATACTGAGATGGGCTAAAAAGATAGGCCGAGCTACGATAACTAGTCAGTTGACAGCATACTACTTTCTCCAAGATTTTTGACAAAACACTGAGAAGTGAAATAGGACGATTGTTCGATGGCACAGTAGGGTCGCCTGATTTTGGTATCGGGACGACACACGCCGTCTTCTATGAGTCAGGGAACAATTTGGTGGTCAACGAGAGGTTAATGAGGCGAAGCAAGTGTGGACCGATACGGGAAGCACTGACGGACGGCCTCCAGAGGAATATCGTCCAGTCCCACCGCTCGCGACGCACTCATCTTCCTGACAGACCGGGACAGTTCCGGGAGAGTAACAGGTGTGAACTAGAAACCCTCGAACAGACAGCAGGCGGCCTGAGGTCCCCACGGCCCGCAATGACGGCCACTACGCAAGCCGGCAGCGATGCGAGGACCGACGTCTGCGAAGTAGCGGTTGAATTCGTCCGCCCTCTCCTCAGTGCCCCTCGGTCCGAGGGCAGCGCGCCGCCAGCCGGCTCGGGGGAGGCCCTGGCGAACCTCTTGAAAGTCGACCAGAAGCCCCCGCGGTCGCCGAGGTCAGCTCGCCGCACAGGAACTGCCGCCTGGCCGCGATAAGCCGGCTCTTGACGCTGTTCTGCAGCTCGGTGAAGTCCGCCTTCGCCTCGGCGTGCGCAGGCACAGCCACGTGTCACTAGCACTGTCCTGTACCAGAGACGCACACAAAGGGGACACACTGTACCGTGCCCTCCCACCCCTTATGAAATACGGGCCCTCTAAGCCCCCTGGTGAATAGTGGGCCCCTGTCCAGGAGTATTTTTTATAAGAAAATTCGATGTATTTTAAATTGGTTTTTATTTTCTATTTTCATCTTAGCAAACCACGACTGAACGCGGTCCCTGACGTAATGCGCCAATGTGCATCCGTGAATCCATTCAAACGTGCGTACGGTATCTGGAAAACGTTTTCCTTTGGGTTTTCTCCGCTAGATAAATATCGCCGATAATTTTCACTTCCCGCGTTCGGTGTTCTACTTCCCGGGGGCAAAACGACCCCCGATCACTGACAGGACTCGAACCTGCAATCTCCGGATTCGGAATCCAACGCCTTATCCATTAGGCCACAGCACAGGGCCGACGGAGGGTGACATCGCTAGCCTTCAGAAACGTACACAAGGGAGGGGGCACACGGGCCCGTGTCCCCCACCTCTTTAACCCTCCATTGTCTGGAGGGGGGGGGGGGTTTCGTCCCCCCTTACGAACTTTCGCAATAACTCAGAAACTAATAGAGCTATGGACGAGAAACTTCAAGTATCCTCTTCTACATCAATTATACGTTTTCTGTGCGAAAATTGTGAAATTTCGTCAAAATGTGTTCGAAATATAGCGAATTTAATGACATAACTACACACAAGTTTGGCTGGAGGGGGGGGGGGGGCGTTTTTCGACCCCCTGACGAACTTTCGCAATAACTCAGCAACTAATAGAGCTATGGACGAGAAACTTCAGGTATCCTCTCCTACATCTATTATACGTTTTCTGTGCGAAAATTTGAAATTTCGTCAAAATGTGTTCGAAATATAGCGAATTTAGTTACATAACTACACACGAGTTTGAGACAAAAATCAGTTAAACTTTAGCAGGCCGTACAAATGCTATATTTAAAAGCAAAATGCAATAGGTAAACGCCAAAGGATAGCAAATATCAAGGGCTACAAAATGGTTATCTCGGATTTGTGAAGCTATTGGTTTTTGACCCCCCCCCCCCCCCCGCAAAAAAATAAAGATTTGTTTGACAAAAATGTCCCCAAAATCTACAATGTTCAAAAACCGGAAGATATATGGAAGAACCACATGTGGAAAATATTCATACCAAATTTAAAAGCAATATCTCTATTTTTGACCGACTTATCGCTCCCTAAGTATGAGTAACTCATACGTCATGTTTTGAAATTGTGTTTTTTGGCTTTTAGTGACCAGCGACAAACCAATAAATGCCAGCATTGTATTTCTGAGACAAAACTGGTCTAGACACATGCCTTTTTTATTTATATTTAGGAATTTCAAATTTTGACCTATTTGACCTGACATCGACCTTATATGGTGTCATATTGTAAAAATTACTGCTACTATGGAATTAAACGTGTAAAATAACCCATGCAACATGTATCGAATTGATTTCGTAGACCTGTGACCTTTTGTGACCGGACATTTACCTTGACCTTAGCTTACAGTTTCACTTTTGCTTATGCTGGGTATGTAGTATACCTTTGAGAGCATTTTGTGCGATAATAGTCGCAATACAAGGCTTTGGATGAAAAGAATGGCCCAAAAACTCAAATATCGCAATTTTATATTTGACATGACCGTGACCTGATGTGACTCTAATTGAACAATTTTCTGTATGCTTTGGATGCGTCTCATTGTGAGCTTTTGATTGCCGCCTTGCGCGTCTCGCTGCGGTTATTGGTTCGGAAGATAACCAGGGGGGGGGGGGGCGACCCCTCCCTCAGTCAATGGCGTTCGGCTGAGACCCCAGCCAATGCCGGGTTAAGAAATGCGGGACCCCTCTGAAGCGGTCCCTTGGGGCCCTCTGAGGCGGCCACGTGGGGCCCCTGTTTGGTTGTATTTTTCAAATCAAAATCCAGATCGTTTTAACACGTTAAAGTCAAAGTTTTACATTGTATATTTTCGTCCGAAGGGCTCAGAGGCGCACACAACGGCGCATACGCCCCTTACGAAATGCTATGTGCATCCGTGAATCTTATATACTTATCGCGGATAATTTTCCCTTCGCGCGTTCCGCGTTCGACTCTGTCGGGGACAAAACGACACCCGACCCTGGCAGGACTCGAACCTGCAATCTCCGGATTCGGAATCCGACGCCTTATCCATTAGGCCACAGGGCCGACTGTCGATGACGTTGCTAGCCTTCAAATATGCACACAAGGGGGGGGGGGGGGGGCACCGAGCCTGTGTCCCCCTTTACGACATTCCTCACTGAGGCGGCCCGTGGGCCCATGTTTGGTTGTATTTTGTTTGTTTGCATTTTTGTGCTGCCCTCTGAGGCGGCTCCGGGCCCCTCCGAGGCGGCCACGTGGGGGCCCGGTTTTTTATATAATAAAAATCCTTTGTTTTACAAATGAAAGTCAAAGTTGTACATTTTATATTTTCCTCCGAAGGGCCCAGAGGCTCACACAAGGGGGCACACGGGCCCGTACCCCCTTACGAAAGGCCGGCCCTGTCCGGCCCTGTCCGGCCCTGTCCGGTTGTATTAAAAAAACACACAAATCCGGATGATGTATTTTACAAATGAAAAGTGAAAGTTTTCATTTTTTATTTCATCCAAAGGGGACCACCACGAAAATATAGAAAGCGAAGTTATCGCGAAAATGTGTAACGGGCCGAAGCTCTAGGGATAAAGATATACAACTAAACAATAATACACGAAGTGTGCCTCATACCAGAGACACACACAAAGGGGACACACTGTCCCGTGCCCCCCTTATGAAATATGGGCCCTCTAAGCCCCCTGGTGAATAGTGGGCCCCTGTCCAGGAGTATTTTTTTTTATAAGAAAATTCGATGTATTTTTAAAATTGGTTTTTATTTTCTATTTTCATCTTAGCACACCACGACTGAACGAGGTCCCTGACGTAATGCGCCAATGCGCATCCGTGAATCCATTCAAGCGTGCGTTCGGTATCTGGAAAAGTTTTCCTTTGGATTTTCTCCGCTAGATAAATATCACCGATAATTTTCACTTCGCGCGTTGGGTGTTCTACTTCTTGGGTACAAAACAACGCCCGACCCTGGCAGGACTCGAACCTGCAATCTCCGGATTCGGAATCCGACGCCTTATCCATTAGGCCACAGGGCCGACGGATAGTGACGTCGGTGGCCTTCAGAGGCGCACACAAGGGAGGGGGCACACGGGCCCGTGTCCCCCTCCTTAACCCTCCATTGGCTGGAGGGGGGGGGGGTTCGACCCCCCCCCCCCCCCTGACGAACTTTCGCAATAACTCGGACACTAATAGAGCTATGGACGAGAAACTGGAGGTATCCTCTCCTACATCAATTATACGTCTTCGGTGCGAAAATTGTGAAATTTCGTCAAAATGTGTTCGAAATATAGCGAATTTACTGACAACCACACAAGTATGAGACAAAAATCATTGAAACTTTAGCAGGTCGCACAAATGTTATATTTAAAGAAAAATGCAATCGAAAAACGCCAAAAGATAGCAAATGGCAAGGGCTACAAAATGGCTACCTCGGATTTTTGCAACTCTTGGTTTTTGATCCCACTTCCTTCCCCCAAATAAAATAAAAATATTTGTTTGAAAAAAAATGCCCCCAAAATCTACATTTTATAACATTTTCAAAAACCTGAAGAATGTGGAAGAACCACATGTGGAAAATATTCAAACAAAATGCAAAAGCAATATCTTTATTGTTGACCGGCTTATCGCTCCCTGAGTATGAGTAACTCATGACGTCATGTTTTTAAATTGTGTTTTTGTTTTTGTTTTTAGTGACCAGTGACAAACAAATCAATGCCAGCATTGTATTTTTTTTAGACAAAACTGGTCTAGACACATGCTCCCCTGACGCCCGACTTTTTTATATTTATATTTATCAATTTCAAATTTTGACCGTATTTGACCTGACCTCGACCTTATATGGTGTCAGATTGTGAAAATTACTGCTACTATGGAATTATACGTGTAAAATAACCCATACAACATGTGTCGCATTGATTTCGTAGACCTTTGACCTTTCGTGACCTGATATTGACCTTGGCCTTTGCTTACAGTTTCACTTTTGCTTATGCGGGGTATGTATACCTTTGAGAGCACTTTGTGCGATAATAGTCGCAATCTAAGGCTTTGGGTGGAAAGTATGCCCAAAAACTCAAATATTTCAATTTTATATTTGACATGACCGTGACCTGATATGTGACTCTATTTGAAGAGAAACAAAATCCTGTATGCTGTGGATGCGTCTCATTGAGAGCTTTCGATTGCCGCCTTGCGAGTCTCGCTGCGGTTATTGGTTCGGTAGATAACCAGGGGGGATGAAAAACGCCCCCCCCCTCCCCCAGTCAATGGCGTTCGGCTGAGACCGCAGCCAATGCCGGGTTAAGAAATGCGGGACCCCTCTGAGGCGGCCCTGTTTGGTTGTATTTTTTTAATCAAAACCCAGATTGTTTTAACACATCAAAGTCAAAGTTTTACATTGTATATTTTCGTCCGAAGGGCTCAGAGGCGCACAGAAGGGGCACACGCCCCCCCCCCCCCCCACTTACGAAATGTTATGTGCATCCGTGAATCCATATAATTATCGCCAATAATTTTCCCTTTGCGCGTTCGGCGTTCAACTCTGTCGGGGACAAAATGACACCCGACCCTGGCAGGACTCGAACCTGCAATCTCCGGATTCGGAATCCGACGCCTTATCCATTAGGCCACAGGGCCGACGGGTGGCAACGTCGCTAGCCTTCAGAGGCGCATACAAGGGGGCACACGGGCCCGTGTCCCCACTTACGACATTGTTTTTTCTCTTTTGTTTTCTTTTAACCGCCACCCATTAATAGGTGACCAGGAGTGCCCCCGCCCTCGATCCCAACGACGCACGACACCTTAAAGGAAATAGTTCACCTTCGGAACATTTTTCAGAACACGATTTTATTATATTTTGTAATACAGTTTCTTTTTTTCTTTTCAAAAATGGTCCTACATCGCGCCAATTCAGGACAGAAGGTCGTAAATTATTAATTTTATGGTGTGCGTTATTGGTCTGCTCATGCTCCCTGGCAGTGCTGGCACTTTCAGACGATACGGTACATCATATATGCGCCGCATTCCTTCGTCAAAAAGTCAAATATCTTCGGCTGGAGAGTCTTTTCAGCCAAGAAAAGTTGCAGATAAGGATTTCTCAACACGGGATACAAAACTGCAATTTCCGTTCAAAACCCCATGTTGAACTTAAAGTTAACTTAAAGGAAATGAACTATTTCCTTTAAGTTAACACCAGAGAACAAAAGAGAAAATGTCATCCTTTCATCGACATCGGACCACGGACGCCTTCCAGACAGCCTTCTCCAGCCCTCCACCGCTTCCGGGTGCGGGACCCTGTCCACGTGCATGTGGCAGGGTCGTTAGACCCTTATATAGGTAGCCTCTTAGATATTTTTAAGTAGGCAGATTCAATAGATTGGCAATAGGCCTCCTCCACGGTATAGGTCCCCTCCAGTCTTTGAGTTAACTTGCAGTTGCAGTTGCCAACACGTTCTGTCGTGTGTGGCAAATTAACGTAAAACTTAGGTTCCTGTTTTAACTTTCCCCTCCCTCCTCCGGTCATGGCGACCCCCGCCCCTCCGTCCCCCCGACCCGCCCGACCCCCCTCTGGGGTCCCCCCCCCCGGTGCGCGACGTCGCACCTCCCCGGTCGGATCCACTCCCCGCTCCCCTCAGGGGCCTCCCAGGGTCCGACCCGGAGCACGGCTCCCCCCCGACCCCACCCCCCCGGACGGGCCCGCTTGCCTCCTTATGTGGCGAGCGGATGGCATTCCATTTAGGAATGTCAACCCGTTCCAGGTCCGGCGCTGGCTGGTCGCCATCTGTGGCGACGTAGCCAGCGCAAAACCCATTCGGTCAGGAGCACTCCTGATCGAGACACTGACGTCCCAACAGAACGTCAGTGTCATGGGACGGACCACCTTCATCGGAGTGAAGGTCGCCGTGGAGGCCCCGGCGCACCTCAACTCCGTGGAGGGTCTGGCATGGTGCCCAGACGTGGCCGAGCTCTCGGAGGACGACCTCCTCCGGGAACTCGCACACCAAGGGGTGTGCGAGGTGACTCGCCTGTCGCCATCGAAGCGGCGACCTGATCAGCCCAACCCGCTGATTCGGTTCCCCTTCCGAGGCAAGGAGCTGCCGACCCACATCCACTGTGGGTACGTGGCTGCCCCCGTCAGGGAGTGGATCCCGCCCCCCCCCCCCCCCCGGCAGTGTCAGCAGTGCTGGCACTACGGCCACCTCAAGTGGACCTGCCGGGTGCGCACCTCCACCTGTGGTCGGTGCGCTGGCGAGCACGGCACCGAAGGGTGCACGCGCGCAGCACGCTGCGCCCCGTGCGACCAGGCCCACCCGGCCTGGGACCGCCGGTGTTTGGCCTGGGGCCTCGCTCGCGAGGCGGAGCGCTTGAAGCGCGGCGACAGTCGGCGCCCACCGGACGCCCCGCCCTCCACCTCTCTCAGCCCAGGCCTCGCCCCCGGCGCTTGGCCGCCCCTCCCACCTCCCGGAACCTCCCCCCCCCACCCCACCGGCCTCCCACCAGACCCCCCAACCGACAGACCCCCAGACCACCACCCCAGCTCCCCGAGGCATCTCTGTCGGACCTCGAAGGCGCCGTTGCCGCTGATCCACCGGCACCGCGCTCCCCAGCCCAACCAGCCGAGTCGAACACCGACTCAGGCCCCGCCTCCCCGGCCTCCTCAGCACCAGCGGAGAGCCGATTCTCGGAGGACCTCCCCTCCTCGGACGACTCTCTCATGAGAGCCGTCTCCCGGAAAGTCGCCCGCAACCCCGCCCAGTCCCCGCCCTCCCGCCCCAGCTCCCCGCCCGCCCGCCCCAGCTCCCCGCCCGCCCGCTCCCCCTCCTCCTCCCCGTCTCCCTGAAGAGAGTCCGACCCTCTCCCCGCCATCCCTCCCCTCCCCCACCCTCCTTCCCAGCTCCCTCGCCCTATGAGACAGGAGAGCCCCTCCCGCCCCAGCTCCTCTGAATGTAACCGCTACTGCCGCAATTTGAGACGGTTCAACAAGAAAAAATAAATCACCTCCAATAAAATACTTCATTAAGTTATTTCTGACTAACTGTTAAATCGTGCTGCTGCTGACGTGGGAGTTGCGTGTTGACTGCCGGTGTCTTGTTGCGGGGGCCCCCTGCTGGATCTCGGCCGCGCGGCGAAGGGTTCTATTCGTTGCGTGGCTGATTTGGCGGGGGATTTCTGCGATGGGACGCTGATGGTTGATGTGCGGTTTTGCGTTGGCGGCGGCATGATTCCCTGCCAAACCAGTCAGAAATAACTTTCTGACTAACTGTTAAATCATGTTGCTGCTGACGTGGGAGTTGCGTGTTGGCTGCCGGTGTCTTGTTGCGGGGGCCCCCTGCTGGATCTCGGCCGCGCGGCGAAGGGTTCTATTCGTTGCGTGGCTGATTTGGCGGGGGATTTCTGCGATGGGACGCCGATGGTAGATGTGCGGTTTTGCGTTGGCGGCGGCATGATTCCCTGCCAAACCAGTCGCGTAACGAAAGGTTCCATTGGAATTCGTTGTTCACTTCTTAACGTAACGCTCCTCCCAACCCTCCTCCCCCCTTTACTCCGCTCTTGCCAGAGCCTTCTAATTGTACACCCGCCCCTGATCACAGATGCCGATGCTGCGCTGCGGCGCGGTGGCCGCTGCGCTGCGGTGCAGTCTCCACTGTGCTGCGGTGCAGTATCCACCCCGCCAATGCGCTGCGGTGCAGTATTCGCATTTTGTTACCAGATCCCGACGCTGCGCTGCGGCGCGGTGGCCGCTGCGCTGCGGTGCGGTGCCCACTCCACTGCGCTGCGGTGCGGTGTCCGCTGCGCTGCGGTGCAGTATGTTAAAACATGTTGCTGCCGACGCGGGGTTGCGTGTTGGCTGCCGGTGTCTTATTGCGGGGGCCCCCTGCTGGATCTCGGCCGCGCGGCGAAGGGTTCTATTCGTTGCGTGGCTGATTTGGCGGGGGATTTCTGCGATGGGGCGCCGATGGTAGATGTGCGGTTTTGCGTTGGCGGCGGCATGATTCCCTGCCAAATCAGTCGCGCAACGAAAGGTTCCATTGGAATTCGTTGTTCATTTCTTAACGTAATGCTCCTCCCAACCCTCATCTCCCCTCTACTCCGCTCTTGCCAAAGCCGAGTAGTTGAACACCCGCCCCTGATAACAGATGCCGATGCTGCGCTGCGGTGCGGTGGCCGCTGCGCTGCGGTGCGGTGCTCACTCCACTGCGCTGCGGTGTGGTGTCCGCTGCGCTGCGGTGCAGTATGTTAAATCATGTTGCTGCCGACGTGGGGTTGCGCGTTGGCTGCCGGTGTCTTGTTGCGGGGGCCCCCTGCTGGATCGGCCGCGCGGCGAGGGGTTCTGGGCGTGGCTGTTCGTGACGTGGCTGATTTGGCGGGGGATTTCTGCGATGGGACGCCGATGGTAGATGAGCGGTTTTGCGTTGGCGGCGGATTGATGAACACCCGCCCCTGATCACAGATGCCGATGCTGCGCTGCGGTGCGGTGACCGCTGCGCTGCGGTGCGGTGCTCACTCCACTGCGCTGCGGTGCGGTGTCCACTGCGCTGCGGTGCAGTATCTACCCCGTCAAACGGTTTTACACTGTTAGGTGATAGTTATCCTGAATTGATAGGTCCCCTCTTAGATTATCTCTACCAAACACGTTTAGCTAAACAAATATAACAGGGATTTTTGGCCTTGCGCATTTTTGGCCCACCGCGCAGGTTTTTTTCCCTTTGCCTTAGACGCTGGGTTTTTTATTATTCAGGACTTTTCGCCCAGCTAAATACACCCCACAACCAGGTCTCGCCGAGGCGCCGGAGCCAGGGAGACTGGCAACAGTCTCCCGTTGTTGCAATGACGGCACCCCCACGGCTCCACCAACACTGACACTGTTCAAGTGTATGTAATAAAAATATGTATGTATGTGTGTCTCGTGTTTTACTTATTTTTGACCTTGAACGAAATACTTAACGTAATGCTAGATATTATATTTGACCTTGAACGAAATACTTAACGTAATGTTAGATATTATATTTACTTTGAACAAATAATTTTTCCGGGTACAAATAAACCGGTTAACGTAATTAGTAACGTAAAATAGCTGCCCTAGTCCCTAGTTTGCTCCGGGTCACATAAACCGGTTAACGTAGTTTTTTGCCTGGCAAATTGCCAGAGGTCATTGCCCCTCCCCGGAAAATGGCTATAGGCCGTTCCGGGAAAAAAAAGAAGAAGAAAAAAAAAATGTCGCGGCACTCCCAGCTAAGAAATGGAAACAAACATAAAAAGCATATGAAGAGAGGTAGTTTGGGTGTTAGATGTGGTGATATAAAAGAAAGCGGAAAGTAGTCATTGTTGAAAACAGCAAATGACTGCCCCCCCCCCCAACTACGTCCCAGGATATCACTCATCACTCATCCAGGACAGGATGAGGATGGATTCATTCACTGTGTTAGTAAAGGGGACATCAGTCATACAGGGCGGAGGACAAATTTCAAAATCCGTATTGTTTTTTTACACATCAAAGTTAAAGTTTTGCATTGTATATTTTCGTCCCAAGGGCCCAGAGGCGCACACAAGGGGGCATACGGGTCCGTGCCCCCCCCCCCCCCCCCATACGAAATGTGGGCCCCTCATAGGCGGCCTGTGGGCCCCTCTGAGGCGGCCACGTGGGGCCCCTGTTTAGTTGTATCTTTTTTAAATAAAAATAAGGATTTTTTTTTGTACAAGAGAAAGTAAAAGTTTTACATTTTATGTTGTCATCCGAAGGGCCCAGATGCGCACACAAGGGGGCACACGGGCACATTCCCCCTTACGAAATGCGGGGCCCCAGGTGGGCCCCTGTCCGGTTGCATTTATTTGATTAAAGAACAACAAAAATCCGGATGATTTTTTACAAATAAAAAATTAGTTTGTATTGTATATTTTCATCTTAGCAAACCACGACTGTCTGCGGTCCGTGACGCAATGCACCAATGTGCATCCGTGAATCCATTCAACCATGTCCGCCCCTGTAGCTCAGTTGGGAGAGCGCCGGACTTCTGACCTCACCCGGTAGTGGCAGGCCGGGTTCGAGTCGCTTTGGCGCTCGCTATTTGCCCCTGACTGGGATGGCATGTGGCCGGCGTCATTGGTCGCATTCAAGGTCAGGTGACGTCAGAGGGCGGGCAGACCGTGTCCAGGTATGTCGGGCACGTACAGCTTTCGCTTCTAAATTCTGCCGGACGCCAGGAATTGCTTGATCGGGTGGTGGGTTCAGGGCCTGCGCAACAAGCTATGCTTGCCTGACCTCGGAAATCCATCTATTTAAAAACATTCGGACTACATTTATATATATATAAGAAACGTGCGTTCGGTATCTGCATTTTTTTCTTTTTGGTATTCTCCGCTGGATAATTATCGCCGATAATTTTCCCTTCGCGCGTTCGGCGTTCTACTTGTCGGGGACAAAATAACGCCCGACCAGGACTCGAACCTAATGGTGAGGCGGTATCGGACAACAGAGACAAAGTTCAACTCCCCAATGACTCTTTTTCCTCACAGACACGACTTGACATCTCGACAACACGAATACCGCTAACGACACAAGTTCGGCCCGTACCCACTCTGACCAGCATTGTAGACTCGGAACGCGAAGTCCTATCCACATCGAATTCTCTGGACCCCAATTAATCGGCAGGGCCGGACGAAATCCCGACAAAATTATTAAAAATATCCGCTATCTTAATTGTAGAACCAATGACTAAATTATTTAACAAATCTCTACAACAAGGCATATTTCTTTATTCATGGAAAACTGCAAACATTATACCTGTTTAAAAAAATAAAGAATCACCGGCCAACCCGACAAATTATCGACCAATATTTCTTTTGAGCTGCATGTCAAAGATGTTGGAAACAATTACTTTCAAAGGCGTATATAAGCATTTATCTGACCATCATTTACTTACAGACAAACAGAGCGGGTACCGACCAAAGCACAACACTCAACCCCAACTCATCTATTTGACTCGTAACCTATACAAAGCACTCGACTCAGGACTTGAATTTACAGCTATCTATAAATATTTCTACACATGTCTACACATTATAAATATTTTGATAAGATTTGGCATGACGGACTTCTATAAATGTGCAAAACTGACTTTGGACTGACTGGAACATTTCTGACATGGCTGAAATCTTATCTGACAACAAACAGGACACAGCAAGTAATTATAGACAACACCTCTTCTTCTCTACAGACTATCAACGCTGGATGCCCTCAGGGCTCCATTCTGGGACCCTTGCAGTGGTGGAACTTTATGAAATTGGTTGGGGGGGGGGGGGGGGGGGGGCGGGGGCCCAACGGCCGAAAGGTTAAGTTGACTTACTAAATGTCCAATATTATATATATATATATATATATATATATATATATATATATATATATATATATATATATATATATATATATATATATATATATATATATGTCCAATACTATATATATATATGTATATATAGTGTATATTTTTGTTTATATTCAACTGTATCACCAACGGGATGAAACCACTGACAGGCGAAGTCAAATAGTTAAAAACGTAAACATATACACACAAATACAGCTACAAAAGTATAAATAAAAAGACGATAACATAAACAAATATTAAAAACGCGTTACATGTCACGCAGAACATCATGCAATCCACACTGCTTCCTGACATACTTCAGCACCTGCCGCTTGAAGGAGCCATGGCCATCATCGAAGATGTCGGCCGGGACAGTCTTCTCTCTAAGGAAGGCGTTCGTGACCATTGGCGAGCGAGTGAACATTCCATTCTGCACGATGTTGACACGAGAGTGAGGAACATTAAGCAGGTTTTGTTGGCGTGTCGATCGGGCGGGCACGTGAAGAAAGAAGCTTTCGAGCAAACGCGGTGTGTCCAGTTTGCTGCATAGAACGTTTTTGAGAAAAAGGAGATCATGCTGAACTCGCCTTGCGGATAGAGTGGGGATTTTGAAATGGTGACAGAGGTCACGATAGGAGAGAGAAGGAGCATTTCCGGACTGGGTGTTGTGGAGAAGCCACATAAAGAATTTGTGCTGCACCCGATCGACCCGCTTTGTATGGGAGTCGGCCGCACCAGCCCACATCACAGTTGAAAACTCGAGAATAGATCGCACGTTGGAAAAATAGGCAGCTACAACAATAGCTGTGCGATTGAAGTTTAAACCGTGGTTCGAGCCAGATTGAAAAGAGCGGATGAGGAGACCCAGGGATCGATTTGCTCGTTTGGCGATGCTGTCAACGTGCGCAGCAAAAGTAAGTGTTCGATCCAATGTCACACCCAGGTCACGTATCTCTTCGACATGATCAAGTTTAAACTTGGAGCTGCATATATAGTAGCTGGTCTGGACTGGTGCGCGCCTGAGGGTGATCGTGAACGCTTTGCGTTTGGATGGATTTAAGTTTAGTCCCCATCTGACAGACCAGGCTGAGAAACGACTGAGATCATCCTGCAGCAGTCGCCCGTCAGACGGGGTGCTAATTTTGCGATACATTTTGACGTCATCGGCATACATGAGACAATCGGAGTCGAAGAATCGTGGTAGATCGTTGATGAAGAGCGATAAATTAGAGGTGCCAAAATCGATCCCTCTGGAACTCCGGAGATAACAGGTCTCCAATCGCATGTTTCTCCGTTCACGATGACCCTCTGGCGCCTATCGGACAGGTACGAGACGAACCATTTTAGAGCGTTTGCACAAAGGTTGTATGAATGTTCGAGCTTGTGGATGACAAGCGCGTGATTCACACTTTGAAATGCAGCCGAATAGTCAGTGTAGATGGCGTCCGTCTGATACCCGTTCGATATGGCCTTCACGCGGTTTTGAGAAACATGGCGAAGTTCGTGGCGCAAGATCGCTTCGGAACAAAGCCATGCTGCTCCACGCAAATAACAGATGAGACATGACAATACAGTTGGTCGCACACTACACGCTCTAGAATCTTCCCGAAGAGACTAAGCAGGGAGATCGAACGATAATTTTTAGGCAGATTTGTGTCGCCTTTTTTGAAAATCGGAATAATGTTTGCCTGCTTCCATCTCTCCGGGAAGACTCCAGCTGCGACAGACATCCTGCATATCTTGGTGAGCGGCACCACCAACTCCTCCGCACACTCTACAATAACGCGCGCACTGATATTATCGGTACCGCATACCTGGTTCGGCGCTAATGCCCGCAGAGCGCTCCTCACAGCGAGAACATCTAAGTCATACGCGTGCGCCTCAGGTAGTTGCACTACAAAAGGGTCCGAAAATGTGGACGCGAAAGCCTCGTTTAGAAGTGTCGCACGGTCGGTATCTCCGGTTACATTATTGTTAGCCGCGTCGCGAAGAACAGGGAGACAGACGATTTTTTGGTGACACATTTCAGAAATGACCAGTAGCGCTTAGGATTGGTCCGAAAATCGTTTTTGAGCTTGTGGAGGTAGTGGGAGTAGCGGTGCGACGAAACAGTTTTGAATTGTCTCCTCTTGTCGGCAAAGTCGGCGCGACTGTCGGGGCATGGATTGCGTCGCATGCGACGAAACGCTGCCTCCTTCAGGCGCAGGGCCGAGCGAACCTTCCGATCGAACCATGGCGGCCGCTTCCGTCGCAGTTCCACCGTAGGGATGTGGTCGGCTATGGCAGAGTTCAGCAGGTCGTAGAACCCGTCGACGGCCTCGTTGACGCCCATGCCGTCCAGGATCCCCCAGTGGATGAGGGACAAGCTCCGCCGCAGGCCCGCGAGGTCGGGGCGCTTGTAGTCGAGCCAGTGCGTCTCGTCACCAGTTGAGCACGCACCGCAGGCACGCTGAAGCTGGCGACGAACTCCTTGTGGTCGGAGTCGAACACACTGTCTCGCACGTAGACAGCGGCAGACATGCGTCGGCTGAAGACGAGGTCTAGGGTGTCGTTGCCCCTGGTATGCTCGGATACCCACTGTTTGAGACCGTGAACGTCACAAGAGTCCAAAAAGCTAACGGCACGGGCGTTGGCTCTGGAGGTGTCCGGCACTGCTCTGTCAGGTGTAGTCGTCCACTTCACATCTGGTAGGTTCAGATCACCCGCGACGACGAGCCTGCCATCTGCCGGCCGAGCGTTGGCAATCGCGGCGGCGATCCTTTCGAGCGCGGCGTTGTCGCTTGGCGGCCGGTAGCAGCAGCCCCCACCAGTAACAGTTGACAGCACTCGGACGTTTGGGCGTTAAAAACCTACTACACCATAGGGTTCCCATGTTAAATCGAATTACTCCAGGCTGGTGCAGTCGTTGATTGGCAGCCACTTTTTCAGCCAATCCCACTTCGTCAGCCAATCAGCGGCGGTCCATAGCTCAATAATGAACGTCTTTCGCCCAAATCTAAAAACTTAATTTATATAAAGTTAAGTGACTTTTTGAGTGAAAAATATCACCATCGTTTTCAGCAGCACTTACTTCATATTTTCTACTCCAACCAGCGTATATCTGACAACTTTCAGAAAGGTGAAACATTCCCTTTAAAGGAAATAGTTCACCTTTAATTTTTTTCCCAAACACGATTTGATTAGATTTTTTAATACAATTTATTTTTATATTGTCAAAAATGACATTATATCGCGACGATTCAGGACAGGAGGCCGTAAATTATTATTATGCATCAAAACTATATGCAAACTCTCTAAGTCAGAGTCCTGATGTCACGCGAATTAAAAAGACGGTTCAGCCAATCAGATTCGAAAGTAGTCGCGTAAGGATAGGCTCACATTAGAGATGTGCCAACCGGTGTCCGGCGGTTCGCTTGCTAGCACCAGCCGCAAGCTGATTGGCTGATGGTATAGCCTCTGCCCGGGCTAGATACAGCACCACATTCTTTCTCCAGCACCGCATTCCTTCGCCAAAAAAAAAAATCAAGTCAAGAAAACTTGCAGATAGGGGTTTCCCAACACGGGCTACAAAACTGCTATCTCAGTTTAAACTAATGTTGAAGGTGTACTATTTCCTTTAAATGACAATCTTTTTTAACAAATGAAAGTCACAGCTTTACATTTTATAAAGGTGCCCACTGCAAAAATATAGACAGCGAAATTATCGCCCAAATGTGTAACGGGCCGAAGCTCTAAGGATAAAGATATAAGAATATACAATAAGCCACGCAGTGTGCCTCATACCGGAGGCGCACACAAGGGGGACATACTGGCCCGTGCCCCCCTCCCTTACGAAATGCGGGCTATTCTAAGGTGGGCCCTGTCCGTTTTTTTATCAGTTGAAAATTCTATGTATTTTTCACAAACGAAAAGACGTTTTTATGTTCTATTTTCATCTTACCCACCACGACAGTCCGCGCGGCCAGTGACGTAATGAGCCAATATGCATCTGTTAATCCATGCAAGCGTGCGATCGGTATATGGAAAATGTTTTCCTTTGGATATTCTCCGATGGATAATTATCGCCGATCATTTTCCCTTCGTGCGTTCTGCGTTCAACTCTGTCGGGGGCAAAACAACACCCGACCCTGGCAGGACTCGAACCTGCAATCTCCGGATTCGGAATCCGACGCCTTATCCATTAGGCCACAGGGCCGACGGACAGTGACGTCGCTAGCTTACAGAGGCGCACACGGGCCCGTGCCCCTTACGAAATGCGGGGGCCCTATGAGGCGGCCCGGTGGGGCCCCTGTCCGTTTGTATTTATTTTAATAAAAAAGTTAAAAAATCCGGACGATTTTTTTTACAAATGAAAAATGAGCTTATATTTTATGTTTTCATCCACGACTGACCACGGTCCCTGACGTAATGCGCCAATGCGCATCCGTGAATCCATTCAAGCATGCGTACGATATCTGGAAAATGTTATCCTTTGGATTTTCTCCGCTGTATAATTATCGCCGATAATTTTAACTTCGTGCGTTCTGTGTTCTACTTCTCGGGGACAAAACAACTCCCGACCCTGGCAGGACTCGAACCTGCAATCTCCGGATTCGGAATCCGACGCCTTATCCATTAGGCCACAGGGCCGACGTAATGTCACGTCGCTAGCCTTCAGAGGCGCACACAAGAGGGGGGGGGGGGGGGGGCACACGAGTCCGTATCCCCTTACGAAATGCGGGTTGTATTTATTTATTTAAAAAAATAAAAAAATAACAAAGGAAAAATGAAAGTTTCATTTTTTATTTTCAGCCGAAGGGGCCCACCGCGAAAATATAGAAAGCGAAGTTATCGCGAAAATGTGTAACGGGTCGAAACTCTAAGGATACAAAATATAAATATATAAAATAAGACACGAAGTGTGCCTTATACCAGAGGCGCACTGGCCTGCACAAGGGGGACACACTGGCCCGTGCCCCTCCCCCCCTCTCCCCCCCCCCCCTCCCAGGCACGTAACCAGGATTTCGTCCAGGGGGCGGCGCCTCGAAGGGCCCCCTTTGCGAGCATTGAAAGGGCCCCCTTCCCAAGCGTTGAAAGGGCCAAACAAAACGGATGAAAAGGCACGTTACAATGATGGAGAATGCAGTATGACAGGTATGGCATGGGCCATACCAACTTTTAGGAGCTGGAGTTAGTAAACTGCCATATCCACTTTGGAACCCCGAACCAGCGACACCAATTTGAATCAGCTATACCAACTTCGAATATTTTTTAGGCTCAGGACCTGGAACTCTTAAATCAATTGCACCGCGGAGCGGTGGGAAAATTTTGGGTCTTATATCCTGGATATGCTTTCTCATCAATGCGTCGCATTGCGTATGGTGAATACCTCTAAAAATCAGGGGTCCCCCCTGTGTGCGCCTCTGGTATAAGGCACACTTCGTGTCTTATTTTATATATTTATATTTTTTCTCCTTAGAGTTTCGACCCGTTACACATTTTCGCGATAACTTCGCTTTCTATATTTTCGCGGTGGGCCCCTTCGGATGAAAATAAAAAATGAAACTTTCATTATTCATTTGTAAAAAAAATTATTCCGATTTTTGCTCTTTTTTATTTAAATAAATACAACCCGCATTTCGTAATGTGTACGGGCCCTTGTGCCTCCCTTCCTTGTGTGCGCCTCTGAAGGATAGCGACGTCACTGTCCGTCGGCCCTGTGGCCTAATGGATAAGGCGTCGGATTCCGAATCCGGAGATTGCAGGTTCGAGTCCTGCCAGGGTCGGGAGTCATTTTGTCCCCGACAAGTAGAACGCCGAACGCGCGAAGGAAAAATTATCGGCGATAATTATCCAACGGAGAATATCCAAAGGAAAACTTTTCCAGATACCGAACGCACGCTTGAATGGATTCACGGATGCGCATTTGCGCATTACGTCACGGACGTCGGACAGTCGTGGTGTTCAAGAGGAGAAAAAAACACTTAATTTGTGAAAAATACATCGAATTTTCTTCTTATAAAAAAAAAATAAAACCGGACAGGCCCACCAGGCCGCCTTAGAGGGACCCGCATTTCATAAGGGGGGGGGGGGGCGCAGATTCGTAGCCAAATGGGAGGCGGCGGGTTGGCCGCCCTCCTCCCCTGGAGGCCAGGGGGCCCTTTTCGGCGCCGAAAAGGGCCGATGAGAACGCGCGAAGCGCGGTATCATGGGGTATTTAAGAGTCGAAAGACCACGCGAAGCGTTTCTTTAGAGACACTTCAGAGACCCTTTAGTGCCACCAGGGCCCTCTGAAAGACCAGAGGGTCCCTTGGACGTTCAATAGAGCCCTGTGCATGTCAGAGGGCCACTGGCCTGACCGAAAGGGCCCCTGGGCGGGTCAGAGGGCCCCAGAACACGTCGAATGGGCCCCTAGCCAGCACAAAGGGGCCCAGGTGCAGGTCGGAGAGGCCCCTGAGCATGTCGGCATGGCGACAAATCAGCCAGTGCAGTACCTTGCCAGGTCGGAAGGGCCCATGAGCAGGCTGTAGGTCCCCTGGACAGACCAGAGGGCCCCTGGGTGGGTAAAAAGGGCCCCTGAACATGCCGAATTGGCCCCTAGCTAGCACGGATGAGTCCCAGGGCAGGTCGGAGGGCCCCTTGAGCATGTCGGCAGGGCGACAAAGCAGCCAGCGCAGTCCGACCAGAAGAGTCGCTAGGGCAGATCAAAGGGACAAGCCCCTCCGATCAGAGGGGCAAGTCAGAGGGGTCTTGGCAGTTGGCTAGACCAAAAATGTCCCTGGACCGGTCGGAAGCGCCCTGGAACATGCCGAATGAGTTCCTAGCCAAACTAGATGGGTCCCTGGGCTGGTCGGAGGGGCCCTGAGCATGTCAGCAGGGCGACAAAGCAGCCAGTGCACTGTGCAGTCCCTGGCCAGGTAGGAAGGACCACTGAACAGGCCGAATGGGTATCTTGACACACAAGAAAGGTCAGAGGGGTTCCTGGTCTTTAAGACGAGCAGCCAATGACCTGTTACCGAATGCATCTTAATCGCTAACGAAGGGTGTTAAAATATATACCCGAATGCTCCGATTTTAATATTTTCTTTTGGAATAAGTCCTATTTGTATTTAATCTATATCATACACTCCACATCATGTCTTCTCGCGGATCACAGATGAGACCCTGAACAGGTCGGAAGGGCGTTGAAGGGGGGGGGGGGGGGGCTTGACGATATGAAAGGACCCTGGGCCTTTCAACAGTAAGAATGCAAATGTCCAGGGAATAAAACTCAAAATTTTCGCGCCTCTCCGCCGCGCAATTTAACTACAAATTATATTATATGCGGGTTAAAAAAAACAACCGTGCCGTTTCTCGGCGCATTTATGTGTTATGTTGCTACTTTCCTATATGATTGGGCAAAATAGTTCGCCTTGCACTTTTTTACCGGTCTTTTAAACGCACAGCATTTTTAGAGGTACTCACCATACGCAATGCGACGCATTGATGAGAAAGCAACCCAGGGCATAATACCCAAAATTTTCCCACCGCTCCGCGGTGCAATTGATTTAAGAGTTCCAGGTCCTGAGCCTAAAAAATATTCGAAGTTGGTATAGCTGATTCAAATTGGTGTCGCTGGTTCGGGGTTCCAAAGTGGATATGGCAGTTTACTAACTCCAGCTCCTAAAAGTTGGTATGGCCCATGCCATACCTGTCATACTGCATTCTCCATCATTGTAACGTGCCTTTTCATCCGTTTTGTTTGGCCCTTTCAACGCTTGGGAAGGGGGCCCTTTCAATGCTCGCAAAGGGGGCCCTTTCGAGGCGCCGCCGCCTGGACGAAATCCTGGTTACGTGCCTGGGAGGGGGGGGGGGGGGGCACGGGCCAGTGTGTCCCCCTTGTGCGGGCCAGTGTGCCTCTGGTATAAGGCACACTTCGTGTCTTATTTTATATATGTATATTTTTTATCCTTAGAGTTTCGACCCGTTACACATTTTCGCGATAACTTCGCTTTCTATATTTTCGTGGTGGGCCCCTTCGGATGAAAATAAAAAGATAAACTTGCATTTTTCATTTGTATAAAAAAATCCGATTTTTTATTTTTTAAATTTAAATAAATACAACCCGCATTTCGTAAGGGGGTACGGACTCGTGTGCCCTCCCCCTCTCTTGTGTGCGCCTTTGAAGGCTAGCGACGTGACCTTACGTCGGTCGGCCCTGTGGCCTAATGGATAAGGCGTCGGATTCCGAATCCGGAGATTGCAGGTTCGAGTCCTGCCAGGGTCGGGAGTCATTTTGTCCCCGACAGAGTAGAACGACGAACGAACGAAGGGAAAATTATCGGCAATAACTGTCCAGCGGAGAGCATTTCCAGATACCGATCGCACGCTTGAATGGATTCACGGATGCATATTGGCTCATTACGTCACTGGCCGCGGACAGTCGTGGTGGGCTAAGATGAAAATGGAAAATGAAAACGTACTTTTCGTTTGTAAAAAATACATAGAATTTCATTCTTATAAAAAATACAACCGGACAGGCCCCATCGGACCTCCTTAGAGGGGCCCGCATTTCATAAGGGGGGGGGGGCACGGGCCAGTATGTGCCGGTCCCTTTTGTGTGCGCCTCTGGTATGAGGCACACTTCATGTCTTATTTTATATAGTGATATTTTGTCTCCTTAGAGCTTCGACCCGTTACACTTTTTCGCGATAACTACGATTCCTATATTTTCGCAGTGGGCCCCCTTATAAAATGTAAAACTTTGACTTTTATTTGAAAAAAAAGGATTGCTATTTTTAAAGAATACAACCTGTTTGGTTGTATTTTAAAAAAAAAACAGCAATCCTTTTTTCAAATGAAGGTAAAAGTTTTACATTTTATAAAGGGGCCCACTGCGAAAATAGGAGCCCCAAACAGTGGCTCACGTGGCCGCTTCAGAGGGCCCCGCATTTCGTAAGGGGGGGGGGCACGGGCCTGTGTCCTCCCCTTGTGCGCACCTCTGGACCATTCGGATGCAAATATAGAATGTACAACTTTGACTTTCATTTGTAAAAAAAGACATCCGGATTTTGTATTGTAAACAAATACAACCAAACAGGGGCCCCACGTGGCCGCCTCAGAGGGGCCAATGGGCCGCCTCAGAGCGGCCCGACATTTCGTAAGGGACACGAGCCCGTGGCACCTCCCTTGTGCGCGGCTCTGAAGGCTTAGCGACGTCACTGCCCGTCGGCCCTGTGGCCTAATGGATAAGGCGTCGGATTCCGAATCCGGAGATTGCAGGTTCGAGTCCTGCCAGGGTCGTGCGTTGTTTTGTCCCCGACAGAGTTGAACGCCGAACGCACGAAGGGAAAATTATCGGCGATAATTATCCATCGGAGATATCCAAAGGAAAACGTTTTCCATATACCGATCGCACGCTTGCATGGATTCACAGATGCATATTGGCTCATTACGTCACTGGCCGCGCAGACTGTCGAGGTGGGCTAAGATGAAAGTATAAAATAAAAACGTCTTTTCGTTTGTGAAAAATACATCGAATTTTCAACTGTAAAAAAAATACAACCGGACAGGGCCCACCTTAGAGGGGCCCGCATTTCATAAGGGGGGGGGGCACAGGCCAGTATGTCCCCCTTGTGTGCGCTTCCGGTATGAGGCACACTTCGTGTCTTATTGTATATTTGTATATCTTTATCCTTAGAGTTACACATTTGGGCGATAATTTCGCTTTCTATATTTTCGCGGTGGGCACCTTTATAAAATGTAAAACTGTGACTTTCATTCGTTAAACAATGTTGTCATTTAAAGGAAATAGTTCACCTTCAACATTAGTTTTAAACTGAGATAGCAGTTTTGTAGCCCGTGTTGGGAACCCCCGATCTGCAAGTTTTCTTGACTGAGAAGACTCTCCAGCCGAATATATTTGATTTTTTTTGGCGAAGGAATGCGGTGCTGGCGAAAGAATGTGGTGCTGTATCTAGCCCGTGCAGAGGCTATGGAATGGTATGATGTTCAACGTGAATGGTTCTCAGCCTGGCTGCAGGGGCGTACCCAGATCGTGCGGGTGGTTCAAGCGCGCTAGGCGTGACTCACGGGGTGGTCCAATGGTCCATCCTAGGTCCGGTACTGTTTTTGCTCTTCACCAACGATTTGCCGCAGCACCTCCCATATGGGAGGATCGTGATGTATGCTGACGACGCCCAGTTCCTTGACGCTGACTTTCTATCAAACACCCATGCTCTAAAAACTCGTGTTGAAAGTTCTCTAGTCATAGCTATGAAGTGGTTCACACAGAACCGTCTAAAAATTAATCCGGCCAAAACGGAGATGATTCTCCTGAGATCTCGCCGTCAAAACGTCACCGTCGACTTTTCTGTTCATTTCGGCAATGACAAAATTTCGCCCTCACAGAGCGTCAAGGTGCTTGGTGTCGTCATCGACTCACACCTAACATGGAACAGCCACATCGCGTCTGTTGTTCAACGTTGTTACTGTGTGCTGGTGGGTCTGGCGCGAAACCGACATAAGCTGCCGAAATGCATCAGGCGGCTGTTGATAGAGGCTCTCGTCTTCCCCCACATACGTTATTGTATAACGGTGTGGGGCAACTGTACCGCGGCACAGAAGCTGCGCGTCCAAAAGGCGATTCACTTCGGTGTCCGCATCGTGGCCGGACTCGGCCGGCGCGACCATGTAACTCCGTCATTACGGGAGCTGGGGTGGCCAAGTGTTGATGAAATGCTCACCGAACGCGACATTGCCACAATGCGCCACCTCATCACTTCCCCCAGCGCCTCAGAACTGTTGCGCCAGCGAGTGTTGTGGCGCGCCGACGTGTCCGACCGCCGCACGCGCGCCACTGATGGCGGCCAGCTTGAGCTGCCCCGTGTGCGGACGGAGTTCGCTAGGCACAGCTTCCTGTGCCGAGCCGCGCGCGCATGGAACGGCCTATTGCCAAAGGCTGGACAATAGGTGCATGTACCTCTCTGTACCAGTATTGACCGTCTTGTGATTGCGCATTCTGCCACTCTTTTAACGTTGCCACCATTGTGTTTTATTGTGTGTGTTTTATACTATAGCGTTTCATATACATGTGTTATTATGTAATGACGTGGATGCCATAAAAACCATGCAATGGAGGATCCGAATACATTATCTGTATCTGTATCTGTATCTGTATCTGTATCAGTGGCGTCGCCGACGGGGGGTGCGGGGGTGCGCACCCCCCACTTTTTCTGGGCCCGGGATGGGCCCTTTCCGGGGCGCGCAGCGCCCCGAAAAAGGAATAACGCAAAATCTCCAACCCGAATACCCTGTTTGGGCCAGTGTCGGAGCAAAAAAAAACAATACATTTTTTTATAGCAACATTTCCGCTACAAATAAATCGCAAATTCCTTTAAAACAAACCTATTTGTTCACGTCTGGCGGGAAATAGTAGCAAAATGGTAGTACATAATTTCAACATAAGCCGACCAATGTGCTACATACATGGCGTGTTTGAAATAGACATCAATCTAAACGCAAACCAAAACAAATTAAATGTATTTTACTTGAAAAAAATGAATCAATACGCGAAAAAAAGAGATTCAAATGAAAAAAAATAACATTTTCCTTTGACTATTTGTAAAGAAACAATGTTTTTTATATTGATTTTGTTCTCTTACCATACATACTTGTATGCTTTTTGAGCAAGTTGATGTGTCGTTAAATAACAACAACAAACAAACGAAAATATTTTGAACAAGTGTGTGTCCGACGTTTCACGCTTTGTGAGATTGAGATGATATTGAGGTATTTAGGACCATGAAACGAAAACAACCTTCAATTTTGGACATGTTTAAGAAGAGGTAGGTACCTAGGTATGGCTTAATTTGTTACCGTAAAACGGGGTGAAGTGAGACAGGTGGGGTGAAGTGAGACAGGTGGGGTGAAGTGAGACAGAAATTAATGCTTGCGGAACAGATACTTCCAGTGTGCGGAAATCCACCAAATTTTCACACGATGTGGACCCAACCAAGGCCTCAAAAGAGTGTGAATTTGGAGCTTTCTGCTCAAAATCAAAAGTACCAGATCGTTATGAAATTCTGTCTCACTTCACCCCACCTGTCTCACTTCACCCAGTTTTACGGTATCAAAAATGGCCTTCTGAAAAACTGCATTGGATCATTTTGGCCTTCCAATGCTGGTGTAAAAGTAGAAATGATTGTGTCTATGTTTGGATGCAATACAAATTATATGTGGTAGGTAGGTAGGTACCTATGTGTGTGCTAATTTCAGGCATTTCATCATAAATATCTTGATCCACTTGGATCACTCTAATATTATAAAGACAAAAAGACATAAAGACATGACGGACCAACAAAAGGCCACAAGGGCCCATCGAGGTTGGCCCGATCCTACCCCAACCCCATGCCAACAATCCTATGAATTTAGCTGACCTCTATAGAAGAGGCCCGAGATTATAAACTCAGTGGGCTTCAGAACAGTCTGGCACTTCCAATAGGTCAATAATACCTAGACAAGGCTCCTCAGCTGGGTAGGTAGGTTTGGTGGGCCCCCGGCTTGGGCCCGGGCCCCTGCCAAACCGGCACCCCCCACTCAAAAATTATCGGCGACGCCACTGATCTGTATCTATACCATCAGCCAATCAGCTTGCAGCTGGTGTTAGCAAGCGAACCGCCGGCCGCCGGTTGGCACATCTCTAATGCGAGTCTATCCATTCAAGCGTGCGTTCGGTATCTGGGAAACGTTTTCCTTTGGATATTCTCAGTTGGATAATTATCGCCGATAATTTTTCCTTCGCGCGTTCGGCGTTCTACTTGTCGGGGACAAAATGACCTCCGACCCTGGCAGGACTCGAACCTGCAATCTCCGGATTCGGAATCCGACGCCTTATCCATTAGGCCACAGGGCCGACGGACAGTGACGTCGCTAGCCTTCAGACGCGCACACCACGGGCCCGTGCCCCTTACGAAATGCGGGGCCCCTCTGAGGCGGCCACGTGGGGCCCCTGTTTGGTTGTATTTTTTTATTTTAGAAAAATCCGGATTCATTTTTTTTTACAAATGAGAGTCAAATTTGTACATTGTATATTTCCATCCGAAGGGCCCAGAGGCCAGCACAGGGGGGCACACAGGCCCGTGCCCCCCCCTTTCGAAATGCCTTAAGAAATGCGGGGCCCCTATGAGGTGGTCCGGTGTGGCCCTGTCCGGTTGTATTTTTTTATAAAAGAAAAAATCAGGATGATTTTTTTTACAAATAAAAAGTTAAAGTTTTCATTTTTATTTTTATCCGAAGGGGCTCACCGCGAAAATATAGAAAGCGAAGTTATCGCAAAAATGTGTAAAGGGTTGGAAGTTCTAGGGAAAAAAATATAAATAGATAAAAAAAGACACGAATTGTGTGCGCCTCATACCAGAGGCGCACACAAGATGGACACACTGGCACATGACCCCTCCCCCTTATGAAATGCGGGCCCTGTAAAGGTCCCGCATTGTCGTTATATTTTATATTTTTATGTCGTTATATTTTTTTATAAGAAGAAAATTCGATGTTTTTTTCACAAATGAAAAGTTAGTTTTTATTTATTTTCATCTTAGCACACCACGACTGTCCGCGACCCGTGACGTAATGCTCCAATGTGCATCAGTGAATCCATTCAAGCGTGTGTTCGATATCTGGAAAATGTTTTCCTTTGGATATTCTCTGCTGGATAATTACCGCCGATATTTTCCCTTCGCGCGTTCGGCGTTCTACTCTGTCGGGGAGAATTTTCCATTGGAAAATTATCGCTCCGCAGAGCGTTTTGTATCTGCAAGGATATTATCCATCATTTTGTTTTTTTGCGTGCGCTGTAAAACAGGTATTTGACTCAACTCAGGCGTGAAATCGGTATTAGTCGACCTTAAAAGTAACAGGAATTACTTTGAGAACACAGCATGTGCAAAAACCGGGGACTCCGCCACGCCTTTGAAATTGGGGGGACGGGATCCAGGGAAGCCGAGTGGTCGGCCGTCAGCGGAAAGTTGTTGACCGGGGGGGGGGGGGGGGGGGACAAACAGAGCGTTAGCGAACAGTTGTTGAGCGGGGTGGGGGGGGGGGGTGGATTGGAGAGCGTCAACGCGAAAAATTACAGTAAGTTAGCTAGCGGGGGTGGGTGGAGCGTGTACGAAACCGAAAAATTGCTGAGCGGGGGGGGGGGGGGGGGGGGGAGGGGGAGGGGGGAGCGCCAGCGAAAACCCGTTGAACGGGGGATGGAATATGAATGATATCTAGTTCTTTGTCAGGGTAAATTGGGGGGGGGTAATCCCTCTTGGCTCAAGACTCGGGGACACGTCTCCCCCTCCCCTCCCCCATCCACCGTGGCGGAACCCCTGGAAAAAAAACTCAAGTTAAAATACAGCAATGGCCGCCAGTGAACCCAGCGGCAGTAGTCAGCTGACTACGACGAAGGGATAATATCCAGCGACCCTGCTCAGAAATTACCCACGAGTCTCGCCCGCGACGGAAAATTATCGGGGATGATTTTCCATTTTCCAGATACCGAACGTGATCCTGGATTTGTTTTCCATGATCCCGGAAAATTATCCAACATTTTCCAGATACCGAACGCACAGCAAATATCTACAAAGCTGTATTTTAGGAAACATGGCCCTGTTCGGAAGCAGAGCTTCACAAAAATTGTGAGCTGTCAAACACACTGTCTAGCAACGTAGGACGGTGGTTTTAACAGCACGTTGCTTGGCAACGTGGTGGCGTGGCAGCTTTGCTACCGAACAAGGCTCTTGACGCGCTCTGTTATTGTTTCTTAAATTGGCGCGCTTGGAGTCACCATCACGTGGCGAACATTGACATGCATTGACAGATGCAAAGGCGTTGTTGTTGTTGTTGGGGTTTGGCCTCGTGGGGGCCGAGCCAACGTTTGCTGAGGTAGGGCCATTGTAAAATTATATGTCAAGCTAACAATAAATGAGAGGATATCATCATCATTGTGCAGTGCAGTGCACTATCCAGTGATATCGACATAGTGTGCAGTACACTATCCAGTGATATCGACATAGTGTGCAGTACACTATCCAGTGATATCGACATAGTGTGCAGTACACTATCCAGTGATATCGACATAGTGTGCAGTACACTATCCAGTGATATCGACATAATGTGCAGTACACTATCCAGTGATATCGACATAGTGTGCAGTACACTATCCAGTGATATCGACATAGTGTGCAGTACACTATCCAGTGATATCGACATAGTGTGCAGTACACTATCCAGTGATATCGACATAGTGTGCAGTACACTATCCAGTGATATCGACATAGTGTGCAGCACACTATCCAGTGATATCGACATAGTGTGCAGTACACTATCCAGTGATATCGACATAGTGTGCAGTACACTATCCAGTGATATCGACATAGTGTGCAGTACACTATCCAGTGATATCGACATAGTGTGCGTACACTATCCAGTGATATCGACATAGTGTGCAGTACACTATCCAGTGATATCGACATAGTGTGCAGTATACTATCCCGTGATATCGACATAGTGTGCAGTGCAGTCAAAGACATCCTCGGAGACAGTGGATGTGGAGATTGGGAGCTGAATGAAGGTTCTTTCTAGTGCGCTCCCGACTACCTCTCAATATTGCATATTATGTACAGTGGTCCTTATTGGGCCCGCAATGGTGGGGCCTCCTCATAGTCCGACGGGCCCCATTGAGGTCGTGCCCCCCCCCCCCCTACGAAAATCCTGTGTGCGCGCTTGCTAGGCTTTAAGGGTTAAAACTCTGCTTAACACGCGCAGTGGAGGGGGGGGGGGGGGCACTTTTGTGCCCCCACATGTTTTCGTGAATAGCTCGAAAACGAAGCGGAGCAGGGCGGTGGTGTTTGGGCGACATTAAAGGGAATGTTTCACCTTTGTATTGGTTTTGAACTGGGATAGCCGTTGTCTTTGGCCGTTATTGAAATGTCGAAAATACTAAGGTAATTTTCCCAAAAACTTGGCCGTTTTTAAGCAATTCAATTAATGGTTTGCAAAATGGGGTCTAGGCTAGTGCCGCCGCTGATTGCCTGACAGCGACTTTGTCAGCCAATCTCACTCTGTTAGCCAATCAGCGGCGGTCTATAGCTCAACAATGACGTCATCATCCCAAATATAGAAACTTAATTTGTATAAAGTTAACCCTATTTGTAACAGGGGGGGGGGGGGGGGATTCCGCCCCCCCCCCCCCCCCCTCATGTTTTTCGCAGATATCTCCAGAACGGCTGGGAGCAGGCCCATGAAATTTTGGGACTTTTCATAGAATTGAACTCCGCATTTGGAGTCAAAATTTCGAGTTCTTAAACTTGAACAGAGGCGGTTCCAGGGCACAGTTTTGGGTGGGTTCGGAGGCGACATTTGGCGAAAATACGGAAATGCGATCTTCACGGTTTCTTCCTAACTGCATCAAGTATGAAGGAGTTACATCGGCTTACCGTGCAACAAGTGCAAGTTAGATGATGTTAATGAAATGTCATACAAAATTGCATGGCAGAGGCGGTTTCAGGGGCTTGAAAGGGGGGGGGGGGGTTCCAGGAAGTATTCAAAGCTTGGCGGGAATCCAATAGAGCAATGCAGGGGGCATTTATAGCTATCAAGATGTAAAAGATAGCTTCTGCTTCCATTATTTGCATAATTTATTACATATAGAGTTTCAGGGGCATGTTCAGGAACATGAAAAGGGGGGTGACTGACATGGTGATGACGATATGCCAGCGATAACGGCGCAATATACGTTTAGCTTATAATAATATATGCACATATGAGACCAAAAAAGGGAATAAAGTCATTTTTTGCAGAGGCGCGCTCAGGAATGGAAGAAAGGGGGTCATATTATTGCAAGGAAACTAAGAGGCATGGGCGTACAATGACACAACATACTGCAGTTTACGGATGAAACACGCACCACAGGCTACTCTACGAACGATTATAAGATAATAGGCGAGTCCAGGTAGGGTAAAAAGGGGGGTAAGCAATGTTAATTGAAGTTGTAAGTGAAATAGTCACTGTTGACTAGTTAGTATCATAATAGCGGATAATATACTTATCAAAAGGTCTTGCGCCGCCCTAGTTTGGATCCTGGATACGCCTATGATGAAGTACAACATGCAAAAAGGAACTATCTATGATCAGTAACATATTTATAGTGCTGGGTAGCAACTTGTCTGCGGTTAATATTTTTCCCAAATTTACCCCACTTTTTCACTAACCTGGTGCCGCCTATGGCAAAAAATATGATTTATAACTGTTTTTCTAATGTCTCAATCACATACCATTTCATTTATCAAAAAAAACAACATCAAAAAATGGTTTTATTACGCATTTACTTCACCCCGATATTGAGTGACCTGCACACGCCTATGATTTTTGAATTTTCAAACGTCACCATCATATATCAATCTCCGATTCAATTTCTATCGATTCCTATTAGTTGTGTTAAAATCGGTCGATAAACATGAAAGCTATGTTGGATCAAAAATACCACTAAAATTTGTAGTTTTTGCCCCCCTGTTGCCCCCCTATCCCAAATTTATATTTTTTATTATTTATAAATGTAGATCGTGTTGAGGGGAACCAAACACCGTTTCATTTTTGAAAATAGGACGGGTAGATCTTGAGATCTCCGGGGGGGGCGGAATCCGCCCCCCCCCCTGTTACAAATAGGGGTAGCCAAGAGCCTGTTACAAATAGGGTTAATTAAAAGGACTATCCCACCTTAACATTATATTTTAGTTGAGATAGCCATTTTGATGGCTTGGCATTGAAATTAAGTATGGTAGCAGTTAAAACAACCACAATGATCTAATCAAAAAGATATTCGAGTTTGATTTTGACATCTGTAAAAAATAAGGCACATGTGTATTTGAATAGGGACTCTAAACCGACAGCGTCGCCTCTTTACCCAACTGGTAATGATAGTCGACTTGTTTTAAGGTCAGCCTTGGAATATTTTCGTCTTTCATTTCTCGATCCCCGGGTGGTTCGCAATCTAAGCCAATCTAGACACCGGTGGTTCGCTTTTTCTGCGCAATAGATGTCGACAAAAATTGTGCCATACATTTGGCAGCACAAAGGATTTCCCTGTTATTAAAAACAAGTTATATGACGTCACCAACCCAACTTTCCGCTTAAAACTAAAAGTTGAATATCTTCCAAGATAAAAAAATCGGGAAAAAAGTTCACGAACATATTCAGCTGACCTCGCCTGACATGTAGACATACAATTGAGTGTGATTCGACAACTTTCATAAAGGTGGGACAGTCCCTTTAAGTGACTTTTCGAGAGCAAAAATATCACCATCGTTTTCAGCAGCACTTACTTCATATTTTCGACTACAGCCAGCGTATATTTGACAACTTTCAGAAAGGTGGAACATTCCCTTTAAAGGGAATGTTTCACCTTTGTATTGGTTTTGAACTGAGATAGCCATTAGCTTTGGCCGTTATTGAAATGTCGAAAATACCAAGGTCATTTTCCCCAAAACTTAACCGTTTTTAAGCAATTTGATTTCCCATTTGCAAAATGGGGTCTAGGCTAGTGCCGCCGCTGATTGGCTGACAGCCACTTTCATGGGCGGAGAATGCGGTATGGCAGGTATGGCCATGGCCACACCATCTTAGAAGTTGGTGCGGCAGTGCCACACCAACTTCCTGACTTGATTTTTACTTATGAATGTGACATTTTATGAGTTATTGGTAAAAAATGTAAAAAATAGCCTAATGCAATCCTGGCAACCAAATTTATAAAACAATTAAACACACATTGTTATAGGTAAAATGTATATTGACACCTTAAAGTAAGTACTTATATTCAAATTGCAATTCAATATTGGGAGTTAGTCTTGCACACTAAAAATGGAACAAGTAACTTAATACAAGCCTGGCAAAACAATATCAAGCAACAAAGCACATGACAACAAAAGGATTTCCTAAATACAGAAATAGATCACAGAACATAACAAATCGAATTAAAAATTCACAGCTAGTAACAAAATGTATCTACCATCCCAACAATATTATCAGTTTCATTCAAGAAGCCTTCAAACTCATACTCATATACCAAGGTATCAATTTATATTAGGCACAAAGTATTTCCCAAAGCCTCAAATGGATAAATAAAACAATCATATTCAAGCAAAGCATTACATAAATATCCCCTAAGTTCATAAGTTATCCATAAATTTTACAATAATACATACATTTTGACATCTAATATAAAATAATGCATATTTGTGTGCATCTTAGTCCCTCCAAGCTTAGATGTAGTGGTTTACACGTACCAATAGCAATGCAATATTTCGTCTTTCTTGCGCCAAGAGAAGTGCATTCTAATGCTATCAAGTACTATAGAAATAGTTTTTTTTGGAGAAAACAAAGGCGAGAATTTGTGCGGGAAATAAAGGAAAACCGAAAAATAATCAAGTTGCTCATTCCAAAGTGTTTCCAAAGTAAAAACTATTATATGACCGTGGTAAAAACCAAGGTTCTATAACCAGGTAAGGACACGAGCCATTTGACCTTGAACTCGGAGGACCGCCGTATGACGTCACTGCCGGCAGCCGGCTGGAGGCCAGCAGCCGCCGGCCCACTGGCGGATCCAGGGGGGGGGGGGGGGGCATCAGGGGCAAATCCCCCCCCCCACACACACACAGGAATCTAGGAGGGGCATTAAATACAAGTATGCCCCCCCCCCCCCGCGCGTTCCCAATGTATCGTACAATCGTACAAATTGTCTTTGCAGCAGTCAAAATCCAGCTATACACAGTCAAAAACCGGAAAATTTCGCACCGCTTCGCGGCATGACACAACTTTCGCAATTGCTTATGCAAATTTGACAAATGGGAAAGTTAATAATTCCATTAAGTGTTTGACAGAGGCTCTACTTGGCGGTCATTGCTGGCACTGGTGGATCCAGGGGGGGGGGGGGGGGGGGGGAGGCATCGGGCAAATGCCCCCCCCCCCTCCTACAGGAATCTGGGAGGGGCATTAAATACCAGTATACCTCACCCCCCCCCCCCCCACCTCGCGCGTTCCCTGCACTGAATGTGCAAAACAATGAAAAACAAACAATGAAACTTCATGAAAACGGAAGTTTTTTCTCGAGTGATTGAATTGGAAGTTTGTATGTGTCCCTTTCTTTCAATGATAGACAAAACAACGCACCTGATGCAATTCAAGCACAAATTCACTTAACCCTTAACACGCTTACCCGGTGACACTTAACCCGCGCCCCGCTGGTGGGTGGGTGGGGGGGGGGGGGGGGGGCAGAATCTGCCCTCCCTCCCGGATTTTCTCAATAACTTGAAAACTATGATAGATATCAACGTTAAACTTTCAGTAACTCGTGCTGCATCCATTCCAATGACATTTGCATTGGAATGGATGCAGCTCGTCTTTGCAACAAATTCCAATGACATTTATGCTGTTTTGTGGGAGATAATGACGTTATAATGACGTCATGCCATGCCATTTTTGTGGAAAAACGATAAATGTTTGAACAATCGTAGAAAATAGAGGTTTGTAGAAAATTGCAAAACAAAAATGTCAAAAGAAAAGAAATGACATTCTCTTCAAGATGGTTATCTCTGATTTTCAAAATTATGTGTTTTTGACCCCAAAAATGAAAATAAATGATTTTTTCCGGAAACAAAATTAACACGATACATTTTTGCAAATTTGAAGTGAATTTCTTAAGCTCGAATACCAAAATAAGGTGACCGGCCCAAATCCGCAGATAAAAAATGAGGGTACCTTTTTGCCACAAAAAGATCCCCCCCACGGAGAGAGGCTGGATCCGCCAGTGCGCCGGCCACACCAACTTTTGAAACGATTCTCCACCCATGGCCACTTTGTCAGTCAATCCCACTTTGTCAGCCAATCAGCGGCGGTCTATAGCTTTCGGATTAGAACTTTCCCACAAGTCAGGGGTGTGGTGCTTCTACACGTGCGCACGTGTGCACCACGTATTTGTAACTCAGAAACGACTTCCCTGATCGAGTTGAAATTCACCATACATCTCCTTTGTGTTCTCTCGTTCATCGCCAACTACGGCGCCTTACTGGTTCAGTAAAAAGTTATGGAAGAAAAATGACGAACGACCTCAGGGTGAATATATTTTACCTCGTGGAGGTCACATGATAAAAAATACCACACGGAGAGAGAGCATTGGCGGATCCAGAATGAGTGGTTGGGGGGGGGGGCAAAATTCCTAAAAAGTCTCACACAATTCTGAAAACGCATCAGATTTGGCTTGTTTATGCATTGGTAGCTGATTTAACCCGCGCCGTGCCGGGGGGGGGGGGGGGCCTTTAGGCGTCCACCCGTTAGGTTTTTGTCGATGATAGCGGGAAACGGCGGCGTGCAGTGCCGTCGTTTTTGGCATAGCTGTTCGGGCATCAATTGTTCACATTATGTTCGAAAAAATACCTCGGGTCATCTCAGGTATCTCTATGCGTTTTCTGATCATGGTGAAAAAAACAAAGGGGTGGGCGAAAAAAACGTCCCCCCCCCCCGAGCGCTTCCGGAGTGAATTCCTATTCTGTTCGCGAACGTAGCCTAACGTAGTTTATACGGGACTTTGATGTCGAAAGACTGGGACTTTTGAACCTGTAGAGGACATGAATCTGGGAGGTTAGAAAGGACAAAAAACGCCATAATTTGGCCCAATTTCTCAAATTGCCTCAATTTCCGAAGATATAGTTAATTCATGCCTAGAGAATATAAAGTCACGTGTAAACGCGGTTTCTATCTACACTGCAATTTGCGCATAAGCATCTCAAACATAAATGGGCGTAGCAAAAAAATATTATAACGCTCAACTTCACTGCTAAATAAAATGCTTTGATATTTGTCACATGTTACGTTTCATCGTAAATACTAGAGATGTACTGGGTGATCGAGAATGAATGACCCAAAAATAAACAAGTCACATGCTTACGTAAAATAATATGTTTCATAAGCGCGTACTGAAATCGATTGTAGACATTGGAGCATTTAATTTAGTTATAATTGTAAACACTTAGGTGACGTTTTCTGGTTATAATGAGAAATTATCCTAGAAGCCCTGCTCGGCACATCAAGTCAAACAGCCCGTTCACCAAGGAGCAAGCCAGCTGGATTGTGCTGAATCACGGTGAACGGAAGTCTGTGGGAGCCGTTCGGAGGGCGTTTCGACAACAGTTTTTCCACGCTCCTGGCGGCAAGTACCGAAATGAAGGATTTCCACAGACTGCTCCGACTGGCCTGGCCGACTGGCCGGGAGCCTGTTCCGACTCCATTCGTCCACACCACCGACAAATCCACAACAGATTGGATAGTAGTAGCCATTTTCACAACCGAACCCCATATAATGGCACTTAGGTGAAGTTTGGGTCAAGGTCAGGTCACATAAGGTCAACAAAATGATTGATTAACCCGCGCCGTGCTGGTGCTCAGCGCAACCTTCGCCGTGTCGGGGAGGGGCCTCGAACTCGGTACCTATTAGACGTAGATAAAAACTCAAAATACCGTTCGAAAGCTCGTCAAAAATCATTTTGAAATTATGTCAGTCATATTTTGGCTCAGGTCAATATTTAGGTCACCAGGTCAATCCGACTGGCCTGTTCTTGGTAAACGTGCCGTTGCTTGGGCTGAAAGTCCCGAACAGTGCTCCTGAGGAGAATTGCCCGTTGTGACCAGAAACGTTCAATACGTGTTCAAAATGATATTTAACAAAATGACCAAATGTCTACAATGGATTTTGGCACGTGCTTATTAAAAATATTATTTTACTTTTGCACGCGACTTGTTTATTTTTGGGTCATTCATTCTCGATCACCCGGTGCCTAGGGGCCGATGATTTTTAGTATCCAAGCCCACCAAAGACAATGGGTAGCAGATCTCCCGATACAAAAAAAAACACCTAGTTGTTACGACGTTGGAAATTTTTGACGCGATCTGTTCCCCGTGCTTCTCTCATTTTGACCAAACTCCAAAAAGCTTGTGCGCAGCTTCCAGACAGGTATGCAGCAACTGGTTGACACCAGACCCTGGATCCGTTGGTTATGCCTTCCCAAGTCATGCGCGAGACAGTTTCCACATTTGTTGCGATGCTGTATGTTGTAAAACAAAATCAGTCATGTATCGCGCCATGTACATTGTACACATACCTGCTACGAACATACCGTATCGGTTCACCAGTCACCACTACTGCGTGTTGTCATTTACTTCATTTGATCAACTCTCGACAGTTGTACCGTACATCAGTAGCAAACGCACCTAAAATTCGCACATCAGTAGCTCACGCAGTCACCTTACACGTCATTAACAAGACAATTATCATGTATCAGAGCCCATGCTGTAGTGGGCCCGCTCCAAAACAAGTGACCGAAATCCGCGAAATTCTCTTTGAAAAAAAAACAGGTGGGGGCCCGCAGACAAGGGGGCACGCTTTTAGGGCTCAGACCCCCCCCCCCCCCCAATGAAATCCTGCGTGCGCCACTGGTATCAATAAAGACATCATAAAAAAGTAGGAGACTGCCAGCTATATGTAAAACCAGCCCATCGCTCGAGAGCAGGCCTGGGAGGGGTAACTGAGATTCAGATTGACCTGATAAAGACCACTGGTCTGATTATTATTATCTTCGCTGCAGACAAAATCTTCAGATGACTTTTTTCTCTTTTTCCGTAGAAGCGACTCATGATTCGCTATATTTACGCTATATTAATTATTTTACGCTATAATGTGGCCTCCTTGTGCAGGATGCGGCTTGAGAAATAACGGTCACATTGACATATCACTAGACTTACGAAACTTATCTGGGCCTATGCAGCTGGGCAAACCCAACGATAACCCAAGGATCAATAGAGCTATGACGTTCGGACGAAATTTGACCTTTAACCCGCACCTTATTAACCGAGGCATGAGCATTGATCATGAGGCATGAGCATTGAGGAATGAGGCATGAGCTTCAACAATAAGTTGATACCAAACATAAGCGTCGCCACCACTGGGGACACTGTGGTCCCTGATAATTTTGGGCAATCCCTAATATGATTCAATGCTAAAAAACACGTAAACTTGGAGTTGTCCCTACTAATTGTGAGACTGTGGCGACGCCATTGATGCCAAACTACTCACGACTTACAAACCAGGGGCCGTATTCACGTCATCAATTTGCCTACGAATTTCGGGGAAAAAACACCAACCATTGGTTACAGCATGAATGCTAACCATTGGATAGCATGGATTATCGATTACGATATTTAAATTCATGGAAAATGAATATAATGTCAGCGTTTTGTTAGCATTGCAAGGGTTATTGTGAAAGTTGTATGTATTTGTATCAAGTGTGCTAAGTGCGTCTTTCTCATTTCCATATGTGTCTCAAGTATCTCCATCCAAAGCACAATGACACTCAGGTAATGTAGCATAAGAGTGTCCGAGTGATAACTGACAGAATACTCGCAAGTAATGTTGCGCTATTTGTGTATTGTATTGTCAGTATCTTCTTATAGAGCGAAGGTTCCTCTGGGAAGCTTCGCATGTCACTGGCCTAAAAAAAATCGATTCTCCAAACCTTTTGTAAGTCAATTCTTAAGAAAAGCAACATTAATACCGACGTGAATGCGGATGTTCTTAATTATCCAAACAGTTCGTAAGAAAAATCGTAAGATTCTCAACGTGAATACCAAAACCTTCTTACGAAAGAAAATCCACTTACGAAATCGCCGTGAATACGGCCCCAGGTAGGAGCGACAACGCTCCCGTAATCCCGGTGCTGTTGTCAGCACATATTTATAGATCCACACTGATTTTCACGGACAGATTACCAGCGGAACCGATCAGCGGCGTCGTACCAGCGACTCAATCATGCTCGACTACGACCCGAGCTCCATAACCGGGCGCCCGACGTCACCGCAAATGTCCCTCTCGGCCATAAAACCGGCGCCGAATGAGCCCGTTAGCGTGCCATTTCGACACCATTATGTTTGAAATACCGGTGCCGGCGGCAGACTTCGGCACCAGGGCCTGTGATCATGGCCTGCGATCATGGCCTGCGATCATGGCCTGCGATCATGGCCTGCGATCATGGCCTGTGATCATGGCCTGCGATCACGGCCTGCGATCATGGCCACCAGGGCCTGCGATCATGGCCTGCGATCATGGCCTGCGATCATGGCCTGCGATCATGGCCTGCGATCATGGCCTGCGATCATGGCCTGCGATCATGGCCACCAGGGCCTGCGATCATGGTATGCGATCATGGCCTGCGATCATGGCCTGCGATCATGGCCTGCGATCATGGCCTGCGATCATGGCCTGCGATCATGGCCTGTGATCATGGCCTGCGATCATGGCCTGCGATTATGGCCTGCGATCACGGCCTGCGATCATGGCCTGCGATCATGGCCTGCGATCATGGCCTGAGAGCATGGCCTGCGATCATGGCCTGCGATCATGGCCTGCGATCATGGCCTGAGATCATGGCCTGCGATGATGGCCTGCGATCATGGCCTGCGATCATGGCCTGCGATCACGGCCTGCGATCACGGCCTGCGATCACGGCCTGCGATCAGGGTCTGTGATCATGGTCTGCGATCATGGCCTGCGATCATGGCCTGCGATCATGGCCTGCGATCATGGCCTGCGATCAGGGTCTGTGATCATGGCCTGCGATCATGGCCTGCGATCAGGGCCTGCGATCATGGCCTGCGATCAGGGTCTGCGATCATGGCCTGCGATCACGGCCTGCGATCATGGCCTGCGATCACGGCCTGCGATCAGGGTCTGTGATCATGGCCTGCGATCATGGCCTGTGATCATGGTCTGTGATCATGGTCTGTGATCATGGCCTGCGATCAGGGCCTGCAATCATGGTCTGTGATCATGGCCTGCGATCGTGGCCTGCGATCATGGCCTGCGATCACGGCCTGCGATCATGGCCTGCGATCATGGCCTGCGATCATGGCCTGCGATCAGTTTACGGAAAGTGATCATCAGCTTGCGTCAGAGGTCTGAGAATGGAGGTTTTTGGGGTCAGAGTGGGCCAGCACCAATCCGAGATTTAAAGTTCCATGAAGAAATCTCCAACATAAAAAACGTTAAACCAGAGATTCAATTAGATGTAGATGTTCAATTAGAGGTTTATGTGACCCCCCCCCCCCCCCCCCCGAACAAAACCAAGCATGGCATATATTGAGTTGGGTTCAGTTTAGGTTAACAAATGTACGTGTATGGCGAAGAAGTAATGCTGCGCATCCCAGTCTAGTCAGACTAAGCCTCATTTACGCCCCTGATTGCAGCGCGACTGTACTGTGTGGCGACTGGTGTTACGTGACATTTAAGCCCCTGATTGCAGCGCGATTGTACTGTGTGGCGCCTGGCGAGGTAAGTCGGTAACCAGCGATGATTGGCTGCCATTTGTTTCTGCACTCAATTAGCCCTTTTTACACGTGCCGGAGAGCTTTGTGGTCATGAAATCCAACACACCGACGCGTAACATACGACTCGTAGATACGTACTGGAAGAACCCTGCATAGCCGAAGCTAATGCCTGGATCGATAATAGATGGATTTCAGGGCGGTCCCTATGCATGCCTATTCCGGTGCATGTCGGCATGTCTTTGTTCGGCGCCCAGACCACTCTCCGCTCCACCCACCACTGGACGGCACGTGAATAAGTCATCACCAGTCACCACCCTACACCACGTATTACACAACACCCATTACCGAGCAAGTCATCGGACCGAGCATTATTCACCGTTCGGTGAATTAGACCGTTCGGTGAATTATTCACCGTTCGGTGAATTCTGCTCGGTCGGTAATGTGTTAGCAATCCGCTCCGGCAGCTGACTGAAAGGAAATCCACACCTCAGCGCCGATTTAGGTATTAGGATCGGAATGTTTCTCAACGAGGGATGCGCCTAACAGTTTGTTCCGAGTCGCTTATTCGAGCCGAGTCGCTTGCTCGAGCCGAGTCGCTTGCTCGAGCCGAGTCGCTTGCTCGAGCCGAGTCGCCTGCTCGAGCCGAGTCGCTTGCTCGAGCCGAGTCGCTTGCTCGAGCCGAGTCGCTTGCTCGAGCCGAGTCGCTTGCTCGAGCCGAGTCGCTTATTCGAGCCGACTCGCCTGCTCGAGCCGAGTCGCTTGCTCGGGCCCACTCGCCTGCTCGAGCCAAGTCGCTTGCTCGTGCCGACTCGCTTGCTCGGGCCGAGTCGCTTGCTCGAACCGAGTCGCCTGCTCGAGCCGAGTCGCTTGCTCGAGCCGAGTCTCTTGCTCGAGCCGAGTCGCTTGCTCGGGCCGACTTGCTTGCTCGGGCCGACTCGCTTGCTCGGGCCGACTCGCCTGATCGGGCCGACTCGCCTGCTCGAGCCGAGTCGCTTGCTCGAGCCGAGTCGCTTGCTCGAGCTGAGTCGCTTATTCGAGCCGACTCGCCTGCTCGAGCCGAGTCGCTTGCTCGAGCCGAGTCGCTTATTCGAGCCGACTCGCCTGCTCGGGCCGACTCGCCTGCTCGGGCCGACTCGCCTGCTCGAGTGCCGGACGGCAAACGCGGCTCGGCCCGGCAGCATGCGAGCATGTCGGTTGGAGCGAGCGTCGCCCCCCCCCCCCCCGCCGGCGGGCACGGTGTGTTCGGCCCACGATGACGCGGTGACGTGATGACGGCTGATGACAGCTGATGACGTGATGACGAGTTGGCGTGTTGGCCGTCAGTCACCTAACACAGACTCAGATAGGGAGAACGAACGAAGTGGGGCGCTGCTCCTGGAGGCTTAACCCGCCATTGACTGGGGGAGGGGCGTTTAACGTCCCCCCTCCCTGATGAATTTTCGTAATAGCTCGAAACCAATAGCGCTATCAACGTGAGACTTGGGATACCTTCTTCTAAATCATGTTTATGTCTGCTGTTAAAAAATAATCAATTTCGTCGGATTTTGGTTTAGTTATATCGAATTTAGTGACGTCACTACTCACAACACACGAGTTATACACCAAAATCAGCTAAAATGTAACAGACCGTACAAATGCCATATTTTGAGTAAAATGCAATAAAAAACGTCAAAAGATAGTAAATGACAAGGGCTACAACATGGCGATCTCGGATTTTTGGGAATTTTGTTTTTTGACCCCAAAATAATTCAAAAAGTTGTTTTTTTGTGAAAAAATGGCCCACAATTTTGTTTTTTCCCAGATATTCACAAATCCGGAATATATGTCAGAGAACCACATATGGTAAACTACCATACCACATTTCAGAATGATATCACAATTTTTGCCTGACATATGGCATGTAAAGTATGGGGTAACTCATGACGTCATATTTACAAATTGCGTTTTTTTTGGCTTGTATTGACCAGATACAGACAAATAAATGGCACCACTGTAATTCTCAGACAAAACTGGTCTAGAAAAATGTATTTTTTATTTAGATTTATCAATTAAAATTTTGACCTTCATTGACCTGAACTGGACCTGAACTTGACATTAACTTCACGTAAATGAAGTAAGATGGTAAAATGGCTATCACTATCGAAGTATACGTGGAAAATAACTCATAAAACATGCGTTGCATGACTTTCGTAGATATTTTGAGCATAGGGACTTTTTGTGACCTGACCTTGACCTTGGCCAACAATCTCGTTTTAGATCATGCGGGATGTGTATCATACCTTTGGCAGCCCTTTGGGTGATCATGGTTGTAATCGGAGGTTTTGGATGGAAAGTATGGCACATAAACTCAAATACGCCGATTTTGACCTTTGACCTGACCGTGATCTGACATTTTACTCGATTTTATTTTATTTTGAGCATGATTTAGATTCGTTGCATTGAGAGCTTTCCAATGCCGCCTTGCGCGTCTCGCTGCGATCATTGGTTCGGAAGATAACCATGGGGCGTTTAACACGCGCCCTGGAGGGGGGACGAAATCCCCCCCCCCCTCTCTCCGGTTTTTCGAAGATAGCGCAAAAACGGCGACGCGCAGCGCCGCTATTCTTTGCACACCTGTTTAACAATGAACTTCCCACATTATGTACAATTTTTGACCTCGGTTCATCTCAGGTCAGGTCACCAAACCAGGTCACGTGATGACCTCAACTCCAAAACGTTTGCAGTAGTACCACAGCCACAGTTTTAGGCCGATCGGTTTCAATCTTGCAGGATTTCATGAGGTCATAAATACCAACAATTTTTATCTCGGATTTCTAATATCGGTGACCTAAGGTCAGGTCAATTTCGTGACCGCCACCACTGTGTTGTCAATAACTATCGACATAATGAAGATAGAGAAGAGAAAATAGTACCAATGTGTTTGTCTCGTCGAGAAACGTCTCCCAATATGCAACATGACCAACTTGGGGGACCACTTGACTTTGACCTGAGGGCAAATTTCTCAGTTAACCTAACCTGGTCACCATGAATACGATTTGAAGCGCCTTGACGAAACAAACACGATAGCGTAAAAACTATTGCTTTATCTTTTTTAGGTAAAAGGGTATTTGCGAAAAACAGTTTTGCAAACAAATCACCTTTTTGACATTTGATGACCTCTGGAGCCTAAACTATTGACCTGAGCTCAAATCTGAGGACACCTAAGTCGATTGCATTTTTCAAGGGTTTTTGATTGTTTTTTCTGTTTATTACTAACTATCATAGTTCCCGAGATAGTTGGGGGTGTTCGAAGCGAAGTCTTGAAAACTTGAAAATCTGATCCTTGATGGCCTCTGGTGACCTCGATATTGACCTCAGAAAGAAAGGAACGAACTACTTTCGAAAGAGCTTGTCTCGAGCTATCTAACGCCGTTTTCCGCTTGTCGCTACGTTGCGTGGTTTTCGAGATCATAAGGGGGGGGGGGCGAAATCCCCCCCCCCCCTCCATGGCGTGTAATTATCAGAGACCCTCCAGGGCGCGTGTTAACGCCCCCCAGTGAATGTTGCTTGGCTGAGACCCCAGTGAATGCCGGGTTAACGGAGAGGCTTAGTTGGAGACGTTAGGAGCGATGGAGCATGGTGCAGGTTGCTATATGTTCCCATATGTCGCAATTTGACAGGTCATCTGTTAATATCATTAATTGCTGTACACGTCTACCGACGGTATGTCGTTAATCAAATCACTCAGCGCTTATCATGCCACCTAGCACGTCAGCTAATCCACGGTCGCTCCTCAAATCACCCACGAATGACCATTAAATTCCAAATCGCTCCAATAATCCCCAGCCGCGAGCACTCGGCACGGGGCTCAATATTTCTCCCCGGACCAGGAATGCCCTCCGGCCATCGCCCAGGGCTATAACCGGGGATGTCCGTCATGCTCAGATGACCCGAAGGTGATACCCTCCCCCCTCCCCCGTGAACGCCGCCACTCCCCGCACATGACACACATATGAGTGTTGCTGGCGGGCACATGACGGGGTTGTTGTCATCACCCTACCACGTCTGGCGGGCACATGTCGGGGTTATTGTCACCACCCTACACCGTCTGGCGGGCACATGACGGGGTTATTGTCACCACCCTACCACGTCTGGCGGGCACATGACGGGGTTATTGTCACCACCCTACCACGTCTGGCGGGCACATGTCGGGGTTATTGTCACCACCCTACACCGTCTGGCGGGCACATGACGGGGTTATTGTCACCACCCTACCACGTCTGGCGGGCACATGACGGGGTTATTGTCACCACCCTACCACGTCTGGCGGGCACATGACGGGGTTATTGTCACCATCCTACCACGTCTGGCGGGCACATGTCGGGGTTATTGTCACCACCCTACACCGTCTGGCGGGCACATGACGGGGTTATTGTCACCACCCTACCACGTCTGGCGGGCACATGACGGGGTTATTGTCACCACCCTACCACGTCTGGCGGGCACATGACGGGGTTATTGTCACCACCCTACCACGTCTGGCGGGCACATGACGGGGTTATTGTCACCACCCTACCACGTCTGGCGGGCACATGACGGGGTTATTGTCACCATCCTACCACGTCTGGCGGGCACATGCCGGGGTTATTGTCACCACCCTACACCGTCTGGCGGGCACATGACGGGGTTATTGTCACCACCCTACCACGTCTGGCGGGCACATGACGGGGTTATTGTCACCACCCTACCACGTCTGGCGGGCACGTGACGGGGTTATTGTTACCAGCCTACCACGTCTGGCAGGCACATGCCGGGGTTATTGTCACCACCCTTATTGGCACATGACGGGGTTATTGTTGCCACCTTACCACGTCTGGCGGGCACATGACGGGGTTATTGTCACCACCCTACACCGTCTGGCGGGCACATGACGGGGTTATTGTCGCCACCTTACCACGTTTGGCGGGCACATGATGGGGTTATTGTTGCCACCTTACCACGTCTGGCGGGCACATGACGGGGTTATTGTCACCACCCTACCACGTCTGGCGGGCACATGACGGGGTTATTGTCACCACCTTACCACGTCTGGCGGGAACATGACGGGGTTATTGTCACCACCTTACCACGTCTGGCGGGAACATGACGGGGTTATTGTCACCACCTTACCACGTCTGGCGGGCACATGACGGGGTTATTGTTGCCACCCTACCACGTCTGGCGGGCACATGACGGGGTTATTGTCGCCAGCCTACCACGTCTGGCGGGCACATGACGGGGTTATTGTCACCACCCTGCCACGTCTGGCGGGCACATGACGGGGTTATTGTCGCCAGCCTACCACGTCTGGCGGGCACATGACGGGGTTATTGTCATCACCCTACCACGTCTGGCGGGCACATGACGGGGTTATTGTCACCAGCCTACCACGTCTGGCGGGCACATGACGGGGTTATTGTCACCACCCTACCACGTCTGGCGGGCACATGACGGGGTTATTGTCACCACCCTACCACGTCTGGTGGGCACATGACGGGGTTATTGTCGCCAGCCTACCACGTCTGGCGGGCACATGACGGGGTTATTGTCGCCAGCCTACCACGTCTGGCGGGCACATGACGGGGTTATTGTCACCACCCTACCACGTCTGGGGGGCACATGACGGGGTTATTGTCACCACCCTACCACGTCTGGCGGGCACATGACGGGGTTATTGTCACCATCCTACCACGTCTGGCGGGCACATGCCGGGGTTATTGTCACCACCCTACACCGTCTGGCGGGCACATGACGGGGTTATTGTCACCACCCTACACCGTCTGGCGGGCACATGACGGGGTTATTGTCGCCACCTTACCACGTTTGGCGGGCACATGATGGGGTTATTGTTGCCACCTTACCACGTCTGGCGGGCACATGACGGGGTTATTGTCACCACCCTACCACGTCTGGCGGGCACATGACGGGGTTATTGTCACCACCTTACCACGTCTGGCGGGAACATGACGGGGTTATTGTCACCACCTTACCACGTCTGGCGGGAACATGACGGGGTTATTGTCACCACCCTACCACGTCTGGCGGGCACATGACGGGGTTATTGTCACCACCCTACCACGTCTGGCGGGCACGTGACGGGGTTATTGTTACCAGCCTACCACGTCTGGCAGGCACATGCCGGGGTTATTGTCACCACCCTTATTGGCACATGACGGGGTTATTGTTGCCACCTTACCACGTCTGGCGGGCACATGACGGGGTTATTGTCACCACCCTACACCGTCTGGCGGGCACATGACGGGGTTATTGTCGCCACCTTACCACGTTTGGCGGGCACATGATGGGGTTATTGTTGCCACCTTACCACGTCTGGCGGGCACATGACGGGGTTATTGTCACCACCCTACCACGTCTGGCGGGCACATGACGGGGTTATTGTCACCACCTTACCACGTCTGGCGGGAACATGACGGGGTTATTGTCACCACCTTACCACGTCTGGCGGGAACATGACGGGGTTATTGTCACCACCTTACCACGTCTGGCGGGCACATGACGGGGTTATTGTTGCCACCCTACCACGTCTGGCGGGCACATGACGGGGTTATTGTCGCCAGCCTACCACGTCTGGCGGGCACATGACGGGGTTATTGTCACCACCCTGCCACGTCTGGCGGGCACATGACGGGGTTATTGTCGCCAGCCTACCACGTCTGGCGGGCACATGACGGGGTTATTGTCATCACCCTACCACGTCTGGCGGGCACATGACGGGGTTATTGTCACCAGCCTACCACGTCTGGCGGGCACATGACGGGGTTATTGTCACCACCCTACCACGTCTGGCGGGCACATGACGGGGTTATTGTCACCACCCTACCACGTCTGGTGGGCACATGACGGGGTTATTGTCGCCAGCCTACCACGTCTGGCGGGCACATGACGGGGTTATTGTCGCCAGCCTACCACGTCTGGCGGGCACATGACGGGGTTATTGTCACCACCCTACCACGTCTGGGGGGCACATGACGGGGTTATTGTCACCACCCTACCACGTCTGGCGGGCACATGACGGGGTTATTGTCACCATCCTACCACGTCTGGCGGGCACATGCCGGGGTTATTGTCACCACCCTACACCGTCTGGCGGGCACATGACGGGGTTATTGTCACCACCCTACCACGTCTGGCGGGCACATGACGGGGTTATTGTCACCACCCTACCACGTCTGGCGGGCACGTGACGGGGTTATTGTTACCAGCCTACCACGTCTGGCAGGCACATGCCGGGGTTATTGTCACCACCCTTATTGGCACATGACGGGGTTATTGTTGCCACCTTACCACGTCTGGCGGGCACATGACGGGGTTATTGTCACCACCCTACACCGTCTGGCGGGCACATGACGGGGTTATTGTCGCCACCTTACCACGTCTGGCGGGCACATGATGGGGTTATTGTTGCCACCTTACCACGTCTGGCGGGCACATGACGGGGTTATTGTCACCACCCTACCACGTCTGGCGGGCACATGACGGGGTTATTGTCACCACCTTACCACGTCTGGCGGGAACATGACGGGGTTATTGTCACCACCTTACCACGTCTGGCGGGAACATGACGGGGTTATTGTCACCACCTTACCACGTCTGGCGGGCACATGACGGGGTTATTGTTGCCACCCTACCACGTCTGGTGGGCACATGACGGGGTTATTGTCGCCAGCCTACCACGTCTGGCGGGCACATGACGGGGTTATTGTCACCACCCTACCACGTCTGGCGGGCACATGACGGGGTTATTGTCGCCAGCCTACCACGTCTGGCGGGCACATGACGGGGTTATTGTCACCACCCTACCACGTCTGGCGGGCACATGACGGGGTTATTGTCGCCAGCCTACCACGTCTGGCGGGCACATGACGGGGTTATTGTCACCACCCTACCACGTCTGGCGGGCACATGACGGGGTTATTGTCGCCAGCCTACCACGTCTGGCGGGCACATGACGGGGTTATTGTCGCCAGCCTACCACGTCTGGCGGGCACATGACGAGGTAATTGTCACCATCCTACCACGTCTGGCGGGCACATGACGGGGTTATTTTTGCCACCCTACCACGTCTGGCGGGCACATGACGGGGTTATTGTCGCCAGCCTACCACGTCTGGCGGGCACATGACGGGGTTATTGTCACCACCCTACCACGTCTGGCGGGCACATGACGGGGTTATTGTCGCCAGCCTACCACGTCTGGCGGGCACATGACGGGGTAATTGTCACCATCCTACCACGTCTGGCGGGCACATGACGGGGTTATTGTCGCCAGCCTACCACGTCGGTCAAGTGCCATGTGCGGCATGTTTGTTTGAATAGGAAATAAACACAATTTAATTACACACTCTTCGACATTAATTGATGGGAAATGTATAATTTTCGGCGGCAAATCGGGCATATTTTATTGTTCAAAGTTGCACCTGTGGTGTTCACTCGAAAGGGTTGCCGGCAATATGCATGTTCGTACGCAAAACTTGTCACTTGTTCTGCTATCACTTCTTGTTCAGAAAATTGTCATGACGAATTTGACAATCAGCGGTAAATCAGTACAATGCGTCGGGGACTCCAATACGTTGTGGTAACCGGGCTAACAGCAATTACAATTAAAAACGAGGTAAATTATACGTAAAGGCCTCGCCTATTTAAATTAAATTCAGTTGTAAATACATTCATTATTTATTGATATATTGTAGGTACACATCAATTAATGAGGCAAGGTCACCCGGACCCCACCTGGTTGATTTGCTGATAAAACAATTGGGGCATGGCGTTTAGTGTGTCCACTGTCCAGTGCATTAAATGATACACAACACACATGTATTGCAGAAGAGAATCACATTGTTATCACAGCTGGGGTACCTATTCTGTATAGACCAGCGACCATTCAGTAAACAGCGCAATCAACGACGAAGCGGTAGTTCTGGAAAAGAACGCGTTCCCTTTTGCAGTCGTCGTCATTAGACTTGTTGATTCAGTTGCCGTGTGTGTCATCGTTTACAGCCAAGTTAAACAGCAGCTATGTGAGCACAAATCACCACACAGAACGTGCTCATAGCGTGTTAAGAATCACCACACAGAACGTGCTCATAACGTGCTAAGCTGCACACGCCATTGTGTGACGTCATTGTTGCGACGGCGCACAACCATCACTACTAAATCAAACAGCTCTCCATCGTTTGGTGTGGAAAATCGCTTACCACGAACACCCCCCAGTGACGTCACTGACGAGGGCAAACAGAGCCTGTAATGTCAGAATCGAACACAATGCACCTGCAATAGTGCAGCGTGTAGTTTCCGGCAGTAAATGGGTACTGGATGAAGCCAGTGCGTGCCCCTCATCTACCTCGCTGTAAAAAATAAAATAGTTATTGGGCGCGGGATATCATAACCTTTGCACCTGCACGCACTCGGTAATGCTGACGGAAATTGTTATGGCATTGGGGGCTTTAGAGCGACAGCGGCAGATGCCATTTTGCACTGTAGGTACATACTTGTTCGATCCTGCTGTAGCAAGTAAAGGGCAGAAAATTAGATGTCTAGCATCATGCTTGTTGCAAATTGTAAGAGATGTGCTGACGTTTGCGACGTTAAATAGAGGCGTCGCCAAACGCCAAATGTGAAACTGTTCACCTAAGGCCAGGTTAATTTCGTGACCTCCCCATTATAAGTAAATGGGAAAATATTAAAATGCTTCCTATTCCGATGATATGCATGATATCAGTCCAATTCCTTCTGGATCATGTTATCATAGACCATTCTTGATGATCCAGGTGCAATTTTTGTTCAGTGACTCCTACAGGGTCAGCCGAAGTCATCCGAGGTCATCAACACTTTGTTTTGCCAATAACTCTCGACAGAATGAAGATAGATAAGCGAAACTGACACCAATGTGTTTGTCTTGTCGAGACACGTCTTTCAATATGCAACATGACCTACTTGGGTTACCACTTGACCTTGACCTGAGGTAAAATTACTAAGTTGACCTAACCTGGTCAACAAAAATATGATTAAAAGTGCCTTGACGAGACAAACACGATGGTGTCAAAATTATTGCCTTATATTTATTAGGTAAAATGTTATTTGCGAAAAAACAGTTTTGCCAAAAAATAGTTTTTTTTACCTTTGATGACCTCTGGAGCCTAAACTATTGACCTGAGCTCAACGTGTTGCCACCAAGTGTGATTGCATTTTTCAAGAGCTTGCAATTGTTTTTATTCTTCTTCTGTTTGCTCCTAGTTATCATAGTTCCCGATATATTTGGGGGTTTCTGGAGCAAAGTCCTAAAATAGGAAAATCTGACTTTTGATGACCTCTAGTGAACTCAATATTGACCTGAACAAAAATGAATAAATAGTTTGAAAATGATTTGTTTACGAGGTTTCGAACGGTGATTTCGGTTTTATCTAGATATCATAGGAGACGAGTTCGAGGGGGGCGTCGAAACGCCCCCCCCCCCCCTCCCGGCACGGCGAAAGATGGCGCTGAGCACCGGCACGGCGCGGGTTAAATGAGCTACCTGAAAGACAAACACGTTTCCTCCGGCATGATGTTCTTTATGACAGTATCAGTGGTGTAAAATTATAAATACGATTGGATATGCTTAAAGGGAATGTTTCACCTTTGTATTGGTTTTATACTGAGATAGCCATTATCTTGGGCCGTTATTGAAATGTCTAAATTGCTAAGGTCATTTTTCCAAAACTTAACCGTTTTTAAGCAACTTAATTTACCATTTGCAAAATTATTCCTGGCTGGTGCAGCCGCTGATTGGCTGACATCCACTTTTTCAGCCAATCCCACTTTGTCAGCCATTCAGCGGCGGTCTATAGCTCAATAATGACGTCATTCGCCCAATCATAAAAAACGTAAGTTGTATAAAGTTAAGTGACTTCGAGTGAAAAATATCACCATCGTTTTCAGCAGCACTTCTTCACCTTTTCTACTACAACCAGCGTATATTTGACAACTTTCAGAAAGGTGAAACATTCACTTTAAAGTTTGAAAGTAGCCGTAAGGAGGCAAACAAATGTAGATACAGTTTTTCTTATCATTTTAATCAAGCACTGTTTCTCCGAAAGAGGCATTATAAACAAGCATACATTGCGTTTGAGGCATGAGTTTTACTCCAGTATTTCCACAAAATAACTATGATTTTCGCAGAATCACTGGAATGAATCGATAGTCTGCAGATTTCGTAGATAATTCGCGGATGTCCAGCAACTCCACGGGCAATCCGCGGACTGCCTGCAGACTCTTGTGAATCCGCGGAATAACGGCCGTTAATCCGCAGATTCACAAGAGTTGTTATGAGTCCGCGGACCGCCTAGGTAATCCGCGGACTACCTTGGGAGTCGCGGATTTACGAATTTCGCGAACACACTGTAACATACATATCAGACAGGAAGCCCCCGCGGCAAGGCGTCCTCGAAGCACCAGTCTGTTGACGTATCTGACGGTGACGGTGACGGTGACGGTGACGGTGACGGTGACGGTGACGGTGACGGTGACGGTGACGGTGACGGTGACGGTGACGGTGACGGTGACGGTGACAGTGACGGTGACGGTCCCTGATGACCTTGCTCCATCTACGGCGGCAGCTGGCGCACCGCTGAGGGAAATACACGGCAGCGAAGTCCGACGGCGTGACAGCGGCGCCACTGGAGCAGATGATGAGGACTCGCACCCCCCCCCCCCCCCTGGAGGGGACCAGACCGGACCTAAACACGAGACGTATGTAAAGCAGGTCCACTTCCTTATTGCAGCTAGCAGGCCTTGCAGCATATGATAACGGCATAAATCATGTTATCGGAGGCATGCGTGACGAATGGGAATCTTTGTCATGATATTCCACCGTTATCTTATTTTGCAAATGTTATAAAAGGCAGCCATGTATCAACAATTAACAGTTCACGGTGCAGTGTGTCCGTGGTTATTTGTCAACAATGCAACATTTCATTTTATTTTTATTTTCATTCCAGTTCGACAACCGTATGAATTGTTTGTCGTATTAGCTAATACAGACAGTACAGTCGACCGTGGTATTTCCAGGCGGATCCATCACTGACAGATGATGACAGACTGTCATTTCTGAATACCACACGTCAGTCCATCCTGTTAACTGGAACCTGGGCCGGCCAGTCCAGTACACAGAACCACTCTGCAGTTCAACAGACAATTAGGCCAGTTCGGATAGCAACAGTGGACCGATATCGCATTAATTGATCTGTCAAGCCACCAGAGCGGTTGACAAGAATGCTAAATACCTAATTACCCCGTTGCAGAGCGTCTAATTTAGCAGGTCAGTTTGCACGGGCGGGAATTTCTGCACGGCGATGGAACTCTGCGCCGTTTGCAGGTTTGTAATGGGCCGTTTCTGTGTGTGTGGTGGGGGGTGGAAGCAGCAGGGCGTGGGGCTATGGCTGTTCCGGCGAAATTCTGTCAGCAGTCAGAAGCATGCAAAGCGATGTTGATTGGCGGATCCAGAACGGGTGGTTTGGAGGGCCAAATCCCAAAAATTCACACAATTCTGAAAACTCATCGGATTAGCTTGCTTATGCAATATGCATTGACAGCTGATTTAAAACACACTTTACTTAGTAAAATTTGTTAGATTTCAGGCGGTTTGGGGGCTCTGGCCCCTTAGCCCACCTGGATCCGCCCATGTCGATGTCGAACCGAGATCAAAACACGAGCTTCACTGCTGCTTATTGTTAGCGTATTTGAGCCTGGTCGGCGCTCCAGCGCGAAGATAAAACGGACATTCTCCGCACAGACAACTAAGTGGGATTCTTTATTAGCTGAGAAAGAAGCTATGACAAACACAGTGATCATGGTTCCCTGAACCCAAACCTTTGTGGAATTAAGTATTTTATCTACTTGAGTTTGATGCTTACCATCCAACTCGATATACGGATTGTAATGAATTGTATCCATCCGTCTCGTCTCTAGCTTTCCCGTGGCAATGTATACCGGTGGCGGTACCGTTTCGGCCGATCCTGTTTCCGTTCCCAGTCACAGCCCCAGCCGGCTGACGGCTAGGATGGCTGATATCAGCACTGCTCCCCGTGTACCCAGATGCAGCAGCTGCCGTGCTGAGCTGGCTGAGCTGACGCTGCTGAGCTCGTGTTACTGCGGAGGCGGCGGCGGTGGCGGCGGTGGCGGTGGCGGTGGCGGTGGCGGTGGCGGTGGCGGCGGCGGCGGTGGCGGTGGCGGCGGCGGTGGCGGTGGTGGCGGCGGCGGTGGCGGCGGCCGTGTAACAAGACCTCACGCCCTGTCAGTCCGTCTGAGACCGGAAGGCAGGGGAAGTCCGTCGAAGCGGTGCAGTGTTCACTGAGGAACTGGGCAGGGGTAGAGGCGGGAAGGTGGTCTTCAGTGTACACTGTCCAGTGAGGAAACTGGGGGTAGGGGCGAAAGAGCGGGAGCTTCAGTGCACAGCGAGGGCAAGGCGGGGGTGGGGGTGGGAGGGGGGGGGGGGGGTATTCACTGTGCACTGCTCACTGAGAATTAGGCAGGGGGTAGGGGGCGGGTCATCTGCAGTGTAAATCGTTCACTTAGAACTAGGCGGGCGCGGGCGCGGGGCGGAGGTCTTCACTGTGCACCATTCACTTAGAACTAGGCAGGCGTGGAGGCGGGGCGGAGGTCTTCACTGTGTAGGTACACCGCTCGCTGATAACTAGGCGCCCCCCCCCCCCCCCGGGCGGCAGGTGTGCTCAGTGAGCTGCACTGCTTACTGAGCGGCGGGGCGGGGTGGGGAGAGGTTACCGGTACCGCCAGTGTGGAGCTGCGTGCGGCCCAGTCCAACGCTGCAGTCTATGTGGTGGTTACAAGCGCCGTTTGATCAGCTCCATTGCACTTCACGTGAGTTTCGTGTGATGGCACCGATCTAACAAATGCGATCTAACAAGTGCTAACTGGACAGATTTGTGCGATGTTAACGTAGCTTGAGTTGTAAGCCACGCGGCACCGTTTCCGCATGTTCTCCTGTGGAGCGAAGGAGGGCAGAAGGCACAGTGGCGGAAGAACAGACCTAATTGCGGACAGCACTAATTCCGGACAGGCCTAATTGCGGACGATTGAAGTACTGGCGAGATGGCGTGAATCTGGATCAGACAGCACGCCTCCTGACCGCGATACTATGGATGGTGTGAACCTGGATCAGACAGCGCGCCTCCTGACCGCGATACTCTGGATGGCGTGAACCTGGATCAGACAACGCACCTCCTGACCGCGATACTCTGGATGGTGTGAACCTGGATCAGACAGCGCGTCTCCTGACCGCGATACTCTGGATGGCGTGAACCTGGATTAGACAGCGTGCCTCCTGACCGCGATACTCTGGATGGTGTGAACCTGGATCAGGGAGCGCGCCTCCTGACCGCGATACTCTGGATGGCGTAAACCTGGATCAGACAACGCACCTCCTGGCCGCGATACTCTGGATGGCGTGAACCTGGATCAGACAGCGTGCCTCCTGACCGCGATACTCTGGATGGCGTGAACCTGGATCAGACAGCGCGCCTCCTGACCGCGATACTCTGGATGGCGTGAACCTGGATCAGACAGCATGCCTCCTGACCGCGATACTCTGGAAGGCGTGAACCTGTATCAGACAGCACACCTCCTGACCGCGATACTCTGGATGGCGTGAACCTGGATCAGACAGCGCACCTCCTGACCGCGATACTCTGGATGGCGTGAACCTGGATCAGACAGCGCACCTCCTGACCGCGATACTCTGGATGGCGTGAACCTGTATCAGACAGCACACCTCCTGACCGCGATACTCTGGATGGCGTGAACCTGGATCAGACAGCGCACCTCCTGACCGCGATACTCTGGATGGCGTGAACCTGGATCAGACAGCATGCCTCCTGGCCGCGATACTCTGGATGGCGTGAACCTGGATCAGACAGCATGCCTCCTGACCGCGATACTCTGGATGGCGTGAACCTGGATCAGACAGCGTGCCTCCTGACCGCGATACTCTGGATGGCGTGAACCTGGATCAGATAGCGCACCTCCTGACCGCGATACTCTGGATGGCGTGAACCTGTATCAGACAGCACACCTCCTGACCGCGATACTCTGGATGGCGTGAACCTGGATCAGACAGCACACCTCCTGACCGCGATACTCTGGATGGCGTGAACCTGGATCAGACAGCGCACCTCCTGCCCGCGATACTCTGGATGGTGTGAACCTGGATCAGACAGCGCACCTCCTGACCGCGATACTCTGGATGGCGTGAACCTGGATCAGACAGCGCACCTCCTGACCGCGATACTCCGGATGGCGTGAACCTGGATCAGACAGCGCACCTCCTGACCGCGATACTCTGGATGGCGTGAACCTGGATCAGACAGCGCACCTCCTGACCGCGATACTCTGGATGGCGTGAACCTGGATCAGACAGCGTGCCTCCTGACCGCGATACTCTGGATGGCGTGAACCTGGATCAGACAGCGTGCCTCCTGACCGCGATACTCTGGATGGCGTGAACCTGGATCAGACAGCGTGCCTCCTGACCGCGATATTCTGGATGGCGTGAACCTGGATCAGACAGCGTGCCTCCTGACCGCGATATTCTGGATGGCGTGAACCTGGATCAGACAGCGTGCCTCCTGACCGCGATACTCTGGATGGCGTGAACCTGGATCAGACATATAGCGGCCAGGAGGTGCTCCTGACCGCGATACTCTGGGTTGGAAAACAGTGCTGACCACAACTCCAGTCGGCCGTGGACTCCGATCACACGCGCCGCTGAGCTGACCGTGTTGCGGTTGGACCGAGGCCGCAGCCGGGGCTGAATCAGATCACCCACTCAGCTCACAGGCAGCGACGTGCAGCAGAGACAGGTCGAGAGCAGATACGGCGTGCAGCAGAGGCAGAGACAGCAGAGACAGATCGACTATCGGGTCACGACATGGTGCCAGACAAATCGCTAGAGAAACAACATCAAAACTATGTCAAACCAGAACAGATGAATTAATTAGTTACAAAACGTGGTAGTTCTATGCTTTACCTCGTTAAAGTTAATTATTGGTTTTCCCTGCATGAGCTTAACATATTCATTGCTTGTTACGGATTTCGACATCTTAAATTTGTCAACCAATTCATTTGTTTTTTAAGTAAAGTTTGCCCGCATGTTTTGCATGGATTGCTTTTATTAGAAGTACAATCATGAATCAATGCTAAGATATCTTGTCGCATATATCGTGAAACCACCACTACCCGGAAGATCCATTTCCACAGATAACTTCGCCTCTTGCCTAATGCCAGCAGTGTTTTAAGCACTGGCGGCCGCAGACGGCTGATATAGGGGGGGGGGGGGCGCAACATGACCAATTACCAATTGTTTACCCTTTTTGGGGGAGGGGGGCAAATCCAGTGAGAGACGTATTTCCAAAAAGTTGTTGAGGGGGGGGGGGGGGGGTAGCGGGCCGTCAGCCGTCAGCGAGATGTTGTTGACTGGGGGGGGGGGGGGGGTCGAGTCGTCAGCAGAATCGCATTTCATCTAGTGTAAATTGGTCTGCTCGGGGGAGGCCCTGCCCCCGCCTTGGTTACGTCCCTGTACTGAACGATATTTTATATCAAACTTGCTTCCACTTCACATCACAGCTGTTGTAATAAAGCGAAATCAATCCATTCTTATCTCCAACAGACGACCGAGACAACCACACCTTTGACATCAGAGATGGTGGTGTCCGATTCAGAAAACCAGCGACTGCGTCAAATTACCATATTGAAATGGTACCGCATCGATTGCTTCCATCTTATTTTTTCTTCGAAACAACGGATTTTTGCACTAGAGGGATGCAGCGTAATTCAATCACACAGTGAATACCACAGGTCGCACTGAAACCACAGGTCGCACTGAACAGGGTCATCGCCGATAATTTTTGAGTGGGGGGAGCTGAAATAACGAGAGATAAAAAATCCCCCATTTTGTATGCGTGTATTTAAGCCTTTGCAGCATGTTTAATGTTGATTTCATGTCATAGTAGGTACTTGTTATTGAGCGCCGCGAAGCTGCGCGAAATTTGTACGGGTTTGCCTGATCAAACCCAGAAATATAGGCGGTGGGCCATGTAGAGGATAAGAAGCTAAAATGCTATTCACTTCACTCAATTCAACGTTACGACGAACCGAAGACGATGGCGATGGCCACCGATGTGACGCCGCAAAGCGTCATGAAAAGTTAAATTTTGGTCGTGGAAAACGAAATTTTAATATTGAAACTAGACCGTGATTAGAGTTCATCCTCAGGTATGAGCTCCCTTTTCCTGGTTGCACATCGATATGATGAAAAGTATTGAAATTAATGTAGTTTGTCATATACATTAGCTTCGGAAAGTAAAACACCATGGCCGGTGACAGTCAGCGCTCAATAGTACATATGATAATAATTACTGTATACATACTGTCACTGTAAAGGCGGCCGCACACTGGGCCATTCGGCGCGCGGAGGCCGCGATATCGCTACGACTTTCCGCGCATCTGCAGCGACTTTCCGCGTCTGCGTCAACCGAACCGATGAAAAACGCAAGCTAAACGCGCCGAGTGTCCGCTGGCGGAATGGCGTAAAAAGCTGGTCCGTACGAGCTTTTTCCGCGACTGAACGACGCGGAACCGCGGACAACACAAACGTATCAGGCTAACAGTGGCGAATCTACGCAAGATAGAGGTTACAAATTTTGCAGAGCATGTTTTTGCCGCTGTGAAATTTATTGTGTAAAAGTGTCGTGGTTCTAAACTTACACCTTCGTTGAAAAATGATCATAATTAAGTATGACACTACTATGACTACTATGACTACTACTATGACTACTACTATGTATGACTACTATGACTACTACTATGACATGAAAGTTACCTTGGGACAGGCTGTAGGGACAGGATGCGACATGCTGTAGGTCGGCGGGGCGGAATATCGCGTGCAGACAGCGCCGAATCCGCCGGAACAAGGACGATAATCCGCGGTGTCGCCGCGATTTTCCGAGGCGGAATTTCGCAGTGATATCGGCCACCGAATGCGCTGTTTGCGGCCGCCTTTACTCTGACTACCTGGAGTGTGCCTACTGTTATGGAATGTCAAACATATTCTTCTTACGGTAAGAAGCTATTGGTTTGATTGTTGGATACGATAAAATTCACAACTGTAGCCATTTTAGTTGAATTTTCACTTCTATTCTTTTTTCTCTCTTTTTTTCTCGATATCGACAAAACGATCGCCACTATAAACAGAGGAAAAAAGATGTGTAAAACAGCGCACCTAAGACAATACAATTACGGTAACATAATAGAGATAGAGAGATAGAAGAGATAGAGAGACAAGTTTTGCACAGCATGTTCTTGCCACTGTGAACTTTATTATGTGCAAGTTTCGAAGCTCTAAATTGATATATTCGTCGAAAAATGGCGTCAAAACGGCTAGCAAGCGTTGCGAGTAGGGGGACAGACGGTACTGTTCGGCTGCTGCTATCAGCGCGCACGAGCTGTGTTGTCGAATTGCTATTGGCCGGCGCTAACGATATGCTAGCACATTTGTATCCATGTTTCGATATTAGCAATGCTTCTAGTGGTGGTAAACCTTCTGGAGTCCACCCGATAATTGTGTAATCCCATCACGTTCCTGTAGTCTTTGGAATATCTCAGCAACTAGGGTGAATCTGAAGAAATTAAGTCATGGTTCAATTCAGAAAATTATGTTCCATCTAGACCAGTGTCCAGGGGCGTCGCCACGGATTTTTGAGTGGGGGGGGGGGGGACGACGAAGTGCCGAATGAACCATCAGTACGGTTCGCGACAATGTGAAGGAAAATCAGTTTTTACCTTATAATTTTTACTTAGGAACGGAACTTTTTTGGTTCTAACTACCAGCGTTAAAAAAATATAACAGGTGATACTTATAGAGCTTAGCGCTTGTGCGAGGAACATATTTGTGCGCGGAACGTTTTGATAACATTGGATTTGTCATATTTTAGAGGAAAAGGTCATGATATTTAGTATTTTTTACTATTATAACAGGAGATAGATGAAAAACAACTTCTTCGGAAATCTTCGTGGTATATTGTTAAAACGACTCTATATTAAATAGGACCTGCCAGGCGATTCGCTCATCGCTGTTTGGGATACATATTCTAGTTATTCGTGTTACATAGAAGGCTATTTCATACTAATTATAAGAAGTGGCAACCACCTCTCCGTCCGTCCGTTCGGATGTCATCCGATTGCTTAATAACTCCGCGCACCTTACAGTAAAAAAACGCGAAATTTGGCATGTTAGTGGGAATGTATAGGGTCGCACTATCGCAGGCAAGTTTTGCGTCGATCCATGATCACAATAGACTGCAATTCTAATTATTCTTAATATGCCGTGAGTATCAGAACTTATATGCCCCTTCCGGCTGCCACCGGACTGGCTTTTTGCTTTCGGGAGACACTAGGTCGGTGGTCATGGGGGTCAGGGTCAGGGGTTTGATAGATATTTAGGAGGTCGGTGGTGCGATACAAAGTCACAGGCGTGTTTTTTTATATCTTCTTCATAAGCTCAGCGCATCTCACAGTTTTGCATGCTGGCTGACCGGGGGTGCCCGTAACTGTACAGGAGGACGGATCGTCCCGGAACCAGTGACTGCCGCCGGCTCGTTGTGCGGGGTAGTCGTGCGTGGACGGCTGGCCGAAACGGATGCGGATGAAGTAGCTCATGTATGTACTTGGAGTAATGGATGAAGTAGTTATCCGAAAACTTCCTCGGTTTGTAAACTTTGAACGCATTTTGGCAAACTTGAACGAAATGGCTAGCATATTTAATTTGATAAATTTAGTCTGAAGCTTTTGAATGGATACATTTCCTAGGTAAGGACCCGGCCAGTTTGAGGAGTGGGAACCAGATTGAATCTTTGATTACCGAGCGGAGCGAGGTCTTCCGTTAACTAGGGGAAAAATCTGCGTATGAGCGGCCCGATCGTAGCCATGGTTTTCAGAAGCATATTTCTTTGCAGCTATTCGGTCGAAGTGACTGAAAACTTGCACACAAAAAAACGTTAATGTCGTAAAACTATCCGCCGGTGTTTCCTTACAGCAAGCACAAAGTGTGCCTCAACAACAAATAGGGCACATTAACGCCACAATATGACCATTTTTCTGCTACTGAAATTCCATTTAAATTCCTGTCAACTTCCTTCAAGAAAGGTAAAAATATCATCCTGATCCCTTCCATTCTTACATTGCACTGATACTTTTTTCCAAATTATTTTATGATATTAAAACCTGCAATATTTCCGAACACAGTATCAATTTATGTCTCCAAAACTGGGGGGATAATCCCCCCAGCCTGTCGACCTGTCAGCGGGGGGACGGTGTCCCCCCCCCCCCCAACGGCGACGCCCTTGGATGTACCCATGGCGTCACACTATTCGCTGCCTTGGCTGAATTGTATCTAAAGCCTTGGAATGAATGGTGAATGAATGGATGAACTTGACATTCAATCATAACAGAAGCCAATCTTGTGTACCAACTTTTAGCTGCCATATCACAATTTTATTTTCTACACAGTAATTAAGTACCTACATCTGTAAGTATAAATAAAGGACTCAAGGATATATGGTTAAAAATTACATGTAATTTGAGCTAAGAATAAATTAAGTTTCATATCCTTTGGAACAAATTCAGGAGAAAAAAATCAAGCAAGTCTGCTTTCTTGGGGGGACGTCCCCCCCCCCTGCTTTTTGAACTGGGGGGACGCGTCCCCCCGTCCCCCCACCGCCGACGCCCATGCCAATGTCAATAACCCCAAATAAGCGATGTGAGTAGGCAGTAGGCGCACTCCCTTTAACAAACAACCGGTAACAGTGCAAATGGTTTGAAAGCAGCAAGAGGCAGAACGACTTTTTCGCGCATAAATGGTTCCTGTGCATCTGGAGGAGCCTGTGGGAGATGGCTTTGGAAGATGGTCCTGGTCTGGTCCCCACTATTACCTCTCTGGTCTAACAAGTTGGCACTGGCGGTCCAGCCTCTCTCCGTGGGGGTGGGGGTATCTTTTTGTGGCAAAAAGGTACTCCCATTTTTTTCCTCCTCGGATTTGGGCCGGTTGCCTTATTTTGGTATTTGAGCTTAAGAAATTCACTTAAAAAAATGGAATTTTTCCCGATTTTTTTTTTTAGGGAGTCAAAAACACAAAATTTCGATAATCTGATATTTCCATTTTGAATAAAACGTCATTTCCTTTCTTCTGACGTTTTTATTCGCAATTTGCTTCAAAACTCTATTTTCTACGATTGTTCAAACATTTATCGTTTTTCTACCCAAAATAGCATCACATGGCGTCATTAAAACGTCATTATTCCCCAAAATACTGAATCAATGTAATTTAAATTGGGTGAGTAGACGTAGAATTGATGCAGCATAAGGTACTGGAAGTTTGACGTTGATATCTATCATAGTTTTTAAGTTATTGAGAAGATCCGGGAGGGGGCTGATTCTGCCCCCCACCCCAGCGGGCGCGGGTTATAAGTGTCACCGGAGCAGCTTGAATTGCAGCAGGACTCAGGTGCGCTGTTTTGTCTATCATTGAAAGAAAGGGATACATACCAACTTCAAATTCAATCAGTCAAAGAAGAAGAAAAAATCCGTTTTCATGAAGTTTTCTACTAAGATCATTGTTTTTCACGTTCAGTGCAGGGAACGCGCGGGGGGGGAGATACATGAATTGAATGCCCGTCTCAGATTCCTGTGGAGAGGGGGGATATTTACCCCTGATGCCCCACTGGATCCGTATTTACCGCCAAGAAGAGCCTCTGCCAGACACTTACCTAATGGAATTCATTTTCCCATTTTCCAAATTTGTATAAGCAATTGTGAAAGTTGTGTCATGCCGCGAAGCGGCGCGAAATGACTGTGGATACCAGGATTGTGACTGCTGCAAAGGCAATTTTTACAATTTTACGATACTTTGGGAACGCGCAGGGGGGGGGGGTAGATACTTGTATTGAATGACCCCAGATTCAAGCGGGGGGGGGGGCGGGCATTTGCCCCTGATGACCCCCCCCCCCCCCCACCCCTGGATCCGCCAGTGCAAGTTGGACACCGCTGGAGCAGCTTTTAGGTGCCGATGTCTGCATCTTTGCGGTCGCATCGCCTTTTTAGGAACTCGGCAGACTAGCTAAACATGTAGCACGCTTGAAAGTTCATATTTTATTAAGGGAGTGGGCCCTGGAGCCAGCAATAAGTACTGACTACCGACAACGAGAGCCTCTGCCATACATTTAATGGAATTCATTTTCCTATTTTCAAAATTTGTATAAGCAATGGCGAATCTTGTGTCATGCCGCGAAGCGGCGCGAAATATTCCAGTTTTTGTATTGTGGATAGCTGGATTATGGCTACTGCAAAGGCAATTTTTACGATTACGATTCATCTAGCAAAAGGGGGGGACAAAAGATACGGTGGCCCCCTTTTGAATGCCAAGGGGGGGGGGGGCATGGGCTCCGTGCCCCCCCCCCCCCCCTGCGGCCGCCAGTGGTGTTAAGACGCCATTGCTATTGGCCTAACGAGCTTTACGAGTGTGTGGCTTTACGTTCTCTGAACATGGCAAACATATGGCTTCATGTTATCCAGAAATGTCAGACGTGAGGCTTTACTTCCGCCGGATATGGCAGACGTGAGGTTTTACTTCCGCCGGATATGGCAAACGTGAGGTTTTAGTTCCACCGGATATGTCAGACGTGAGGTTTTAGTTCCGCCGGATATATCAGACGTGAGGTTTTACTTCCGCCGGATATATCATACGTGAGGTTTTACTTCCGCCGGATATGTCAGACGTGAGGTTTTACTTCCGCCGGATATATCATACGTGAGGTTTTACTTCCGCCGGATATGGCAAACGTGAGGTTTTACTTCCGCCGGATATTGCTCTCTGGCCAGAAATACTGTCCCGGCCCTCTGTGTAATTCCCACGTGCAAGCCAAAGAACTGCATTAGGGAAAACCGGCCGCACGTTTTGCATATTTTGGCCATGTATGTTGTAGCACATTTATGGTGTCAATTTTATCAATACTGTTTATTTGATTTATTTTACGAGATGCAGCACTTAAGTCTTAAGAGGTGTTGCTACCCAAATTGATGAGGACCACCTCTTTAAGGACTTCCAACTTCTTGGTCAATAATTCAGCAATCATCGGTGATTATATTCCTACCGTGTACGTGTCAGGATGAGCTCATGAGGTTGGCCGGTTGGCTAGCCGCGGCTAGTACACGGCGAAGTGCGGTTTCACAGATGGAGCTGGCCAGAGCTGACTGAATAATTCAGCAGTCGTAGACATTCATGAGACGCCCCCGCGTGTTTCGCTGAAAATATCGCCTCACTATTTAACAGCGGCATGATGTGTGCTAAAATATTGTCGCTAAAGACTTAACGCCTGACCATTCGGTTAGCCAAATCATCATTTGGCCAGTGCAGTCGTCTGCGGTCGTATATGCATTAGCATATTATTTATTAAAATGTATCTATCTCCTTTTAAAACCATGGCTCGGCTACTAAAGTAAGGCATGGCTGGAATGTGGTAACGTTTAGAGCGATGCAGTCCCCCTTCTTTCCTATAGTACCTGTATTACACATCTCAAATGTTTCGCGACTTCCGCGTAATCATGCTTTCTGTTCAATGTAAGTGTAAGTTTATTTTTAGGAGCCCAAGTTCGGACATGGATTTGCACCAAATGTAAATAAATGGGCTGATAAATCATGGAATTACTCATCTGTCATGTATAGCTGCGTATATGAAGGGGAGAAGTCTGAAATGAAATTATGTTATCACAAATATCATCAATGTTCGCCACAATTTTCACTACTTTTGTATATAGTCAGGCGTCGATCCAGGGGTGCTAGCCCCCCCCCCCCCCGAGCCCGGGTCGCGCCCATGCCGCGCCATACAAACGTGCCCGTAGGGCGCAATTTTTTGTATGCCCCCCCCCCTGACCGAAATCCTGGATCCGCACCTGATAATGATGTTTCACATGTGATGGTCGAAAATATCAACAAACGGACTGGTCAGTTTTCTATAGCTGGGTCACAATTAATCCATGCATCCATGATTTTATATTTGCTTCCTCTTGAGATTGCCCTCCTGTCGCATCGTCTAGAGCTGTCAACGGTTCAGAATACCTAATAGTGTTTTACGTTAAACCCATTAGTGTCCGTTGGAACATATATATCATTAGACTGTTGGACTTCAATTCTTGTCCACCGCACGTGCAACGCGCATTTCGCAAGACAAGCGCATGTGTTGCACGCATAAAGTTGCGAGTCCGTATATTTACCCGACGATTTTTGTTTTTGTGTGTAAATGTGTCAGACATTTTAGTTGAACTTCACCTGGAAAAACATCGGAACTGCGTCTAGGACACACATAAAAGGTTGGGCACTTATGGGTTAAGCATTATGTGACTGCTACTTGCGAAGCAGTTGTCATTTTCTTGTCTCTAATAAGCACCAAGAAGAATACAAGGGTTTATCAGTGAAACACAACGTTTATTCAATTGGCTGAAATACCTCCCGTTTCATTATTCAGTTGTAATTCACCCAAGGGCGGATCCAGGGGGAGGAGTGAACCAGGCCCCCCCCCCCAAGCCTGTTTAAGAGTGGGCAAACTAGGTTTTGCCCCCCCCCCCCACACCCACCAAGACGTTAAGTCTGATACATGCTATATTTGCATTTTTAGAACGGTACTGGGCATCCCAAAGTTGCAGCAGTCAAAATCCAGCTAGCCACAATACAAACCTGTAAAATTTTGCACCGCTTCGCGGCATGACACAAGTTTCGCAATTGCATATACAAATTTGGAAAATTAATTCCATTAAGTGTCTTGCAGAGGCTCTCCTTGGCGGTAATTGCTGGCCCAAGGGCAGCAGGGCCAACTCTCTTCATAAAATATTACCTTTAAAGGGGGCTACATGTTTAGCTAGTCTGCCGAGTTCCGAAAAAGGCGACGCGAACGTAAAGACGCGGACCTCGGCAACCGGAAGCTGTTCCAGCGGTGCCCAACTTGCTGGCCCGAAGAGGTAATAGTAGGGACCAGGCCAGGACTATCTCCCCAAGCCATCTCCCCAGGCTCCTCCAGATCCACAGGGACCATTTATGCGCGGAAATGTCGGTCTGCCTCTTGCTACTTTGAAACCATTTACACCGTTACCAGTTGTTCGTTACAGTTCGGTACCTAGGTATGTATACAGACTACAGTTATTATTATCATATGTACTATTGAGCGCAGACTGCCACCGGCCATCGCGATTTACTATCCGAGGCTAATATATATGAAAAACTACCTTCCTTTCAACATTTTTCATCATACCGAGATGTGCAACAAGGAAAAGGGGTTACCTGGGGCTTGGCTCCAATCGCGGTCTGGTTCCAATATTAAAATTGCGTTTTGCACGACCTAAAATTTAAATGTTCACGCCGCTTCGCGGCGTCACATCAGTGGCCATCGTCATAACGAAGCCATCGGCATCGTCTTCGTTTCGTCGTAACGCTGAATTAAATGAATAACATTTTTAGCTTCTTATCCTCTACAAGGCTAAGAAGCTAAAAATGCCTATGTTTCTGGGTTTTGTCAGGCAAACCCGAGATAAAAAAATCGCGCCGCTTCGCGGCGTTAAATAACAAGTACCTACTATATCATGCAAATCCACATTAAAAATGCTGCAAAGGCTTAACTACACGCATAACAAATTGGGGTACATTTTTTTCGTCATTTCAGCCGACCCCCACTCAAAAATGATCGGCGACGCCCCTGAGTACAGCTGATAATTGACATAGCTTTGCTCAGTGTAAGGCAATGTCGGAACAATACAAACTGCAAGCTGACATCATCCCTTTTCGATATCCCCAAAAGGTCGAAAACTTAAACAAAAAATAAAAATAAAATCGAAATCGTGTGGTTGCAAAGTAAAGTGGCCCAAATCCGGGAAGAAATTCGAAATTGGGGGTAGGTAAGGTCCGTTAAAAACGTTTGCCCCCCCCCCCCTTCCCCCCCCCCCCCCCCCTCCCAAACGGCCGGCTGTATCCGCCCTTGAATACACCGAAAACAAAGTTGAGCAAGACGGGTGCAGGACTTTGGCTTTCATGCCGAGAATATCACCCGACTAAATAAATCATACTTCACTCCCACTCGCTCGTTCGCTGCTGCTCGTGCCGAGGTTTATGCGTCATCTTCCGCCGGCTGAGATAATATGGCAGCGCTCAGCCGTGATGGCTGCCATATTACGCCTGGGCCGCCGGCGGTCATTGTGCACATTCGACGTCAGCCGGACAGCGGCGTCAGGCGTCTCTGTCCTCATCACATCACTCTGGGTCGGGTGCGATGAACACTGCCCGCTGGACCGCCCGCCCCTCCCAGCCCCCTCAATAACAAGGCGGAACACCGCAGATAATCGCGGGAAACCGGCGTCGGCATCGATTTTCGCGCCAAATTGTCGCCGACGCGGTAAGGGTGGAGCCAGCGGGAGGGCGGGAGAGGGTTGATCACCGGATCGGACGGCGACGCTCGCGAGGCTGTCAACTCCAATCACTAATAAAGCCGGCCGTTCGCGAGAATTCGTCCTGGGCTGCGCGAGGTCAGAGACAACAGCATTTGTTGGGTCCGGCTCCAGTCCCAGTCGCTCAAAGTTGTGCATTGCAGGCTGGAACGGTTCCCTGGAAGCGGAGCGAACCACGGGTCGTTCGAACCGTGCTGCAGACCGGCGCAAAGCGACGGCACTGGATGTTTTGGTGGAGCGAGCTGGGGAGCTCCCCTGGGTGATATGCGACAGACCCGGACCAGACGCGACTGTCGGCAGAAGTCTCCACTCAAGTGACTGCTTGCCATTGCTGAGGAAACTTTATCAAAACTATCGACCAAAGTTGGCCGCGCAGAAGATCAGAGGATGTGGAGAAGTCGGGAGTCTGAGAAGTCCCCTGTCATGAAACACGCGAGGACGTGGCACACCGTTGTTCCCGACGAACGAGTGGAATAAGGGTATTCGCTCTCATCATGCCAAAACATTCGAAGAACTTGTCAAACTGCTTTACAATCACATGTAATCATACATGTTGTCCAGCCCTGGAGCAGTACTGCACAGAGTATCCAAACGTAGAGCGAGTAGCGACTATAGTGAAAACACGTGTGTACATATACCGACGCGCCTGGAGAACTGGGTGTGGCAGAACGTAATGGATTCGCCTGGCGACCGAAAGGTTACACCTGTAAGCCGCTATACGTCGCTCTCCGCCCGTAACACATGTACAGTGGCGTCGCCACGGTTTCAAAACTTGTACGGACACACCACGACATCGAACCTTTCGAGCGCGGGGGGGGAGGTAAGACGTGATCTTTTGCAGGGGTGTCAATACGGTGTTTAAAGGGAAATATTCACCTTTTGATCCATTGTTCTGCATTGTCTTATGCATCATGTATGGTATTAAATTGATCAAGTTTAAAAGACAAGTACATATACTTATTTCGGAGTTCATGATCGGTGTTTACCCTTCACTATTGGACACGCGCGCTTTTCTTTCAATCTGTTCAACGTTGAATAACTCGTTGAATTACCGCTCAACAAATCCCCTACACTAAATACGTCGTCGTTGGGGGCCAGGTTAATCCGCCGAATACATCACGGTTTTCTGAAATGTTTATTGATTGATTATGTGAAAATGGTTCAGATAAAATATGTTTCATGTGTGCATTGGAATGTATTGAATACCTGTATGTTGAAAATTCATGGGGAAAAAAAATCGATTTTATAATGAATCGAAAACACTAAATAGGTCGCCGTCCGGGGCCAAACTAAACTGCCGACTTCAACGCACTGTTTTCAAATGCCTGTTGATTTTTCATAAAACTTTGGTACATATTCGCAAAAGATAGCGTGTGAATGTTTACCTTAATTTTGTCCTTTGTCAGCGAGGTTCTGTATAATAAACCTGATGCAAGAAGCCAGGGGCGTCGCCACCGGGGAGGTTGGGGCGGACCCCCCCCCCCCCCCCCCCCCCCCCCTGGATCGCTTTGCCCCCCCCCCGCCCAGATTAGCATGATTTTAACATCAGTCCTATGGGAGTGGGGGAGGGAAAACACCTGGCTGCCCCCCCCCCCCCCCCCCCCCACCCCAAATACCTGGATGGCCCCCCACTCAAAATTGTGTGGCTACGCCCGTGCGAAAAACTTTAATTTGGTAGCGGGCATGGCAGAAGCGTTTCCAAAGAAGTTGGTGGGACAAGTTGTGAGATTCAGAGCTGGATAATAACATTTGTCAACTTGTCGGGCTCCTAGCTGGAAAATCCATTCTTTATCGCGAAAATGACTTCAAATTGAGCAAGTTTTGTTTCAAATAGGTTCAACGTTAGTGGGGCCAAAAACAGAGGTGGTGGGGAAGTATTGCCTTACCAACTTTGTCTGCTTGACGCGTCATTGTTCAAGGACGGGTCCAGAACGGCAAATAGGTGGTTTAAGGGCCAAATCACAAAACGTCTCGGATTACCATAAGCACTTGACAGATTCGCTTCCTTAAGCTTAAATAGGTGATTACAAAAATAGTTAAAATTCCTTAAAATTACTTTCCAATCGAAAAATGTGTCAATTTGCTCAGATTTCAGGCGTTCTGGGGGGCCGTGGCCCCCTTTCATAGGCCCGGGCTATGCCCCCCCCCCTAAGTAGGGCACATAATCATAATATACAGAGTGCAGGACATATTTTCCATACCATTTCGCCAAGAAGCAATACCGGATTTTGATGGGGACCGAACTTCGTTACCAAGTACTAGTGAGTACCGATCGTTAAAGCGTGGAACGCTTATCAACTTTAACTTGAAATATCTTTCGGTAGGAATGTTTATATGCAAAATGTGATCAATTTACAACATATTTTGGTCTTGTCTGTCGATTTCAAGTAATAACTCCATTGTTGTGGGAAAGGGTCAATATTTCCCTTTAATCTTCAGAAGGAAGATTTAGAGGATTTTTTAAGGAGCTCTGTCATTTCCTTCTGAAATTTTTTCGTGTTTATTGTGTCAGTTTTGCTACAGTTTCATTGGATCATGGTCAGAAGAAACACAAAGACGCATCTGTGCTTAAATTTAAGCGCCAATTTGGAAATTTCAGAACTCTGTATTTTGGCCGCAATCTCAATAACAGTCAGCGCCAGCCAGGGGCAGATTCAGGGGGGGGGGGGCAAAGGGACCATGCCTCTCCCCCCCCCCCCAAAGGTCCTGAAACTATGATTTGCCCTCTTCCAACGGTCGGACGTACAGTTGTAAAAATTGCCTTTGCAGCAGTCAAAATCCAGCTATCCACAGTGAAAGACTGGAAAATTTCGCGCCGCTTCGCGGCTTGACACAAAATACGCAATTGCTTATACAATTTTGGAAAATGGGGAAATTAATATATTAGGTGTCTGGCAGAGTCTCTCCTTGGCGGTACCTAATTGCTAGCCCCAGGGCCCACTCCCTTCATAACGATATTAGCTTTCAAGCGGGCTACATACAACTGCATGTAAACATGTTAAGCTAGTCTGCCGAGTTCCGAAAAAAAGGCGACGCGAACGCAAAGACTCGGACATCGGCACCCGGAAGCTGCTCCAGCGGTGCCCAACTTGCTGGACCGAAGACCAGGCCAGGACCATCTCCCCAGGCCATATCGCCCCAGGCTCCTCCAGATCCGTGGGGACCATTTATGTGCGGAAAAGTCGTTCTGACTCTTGCTGCTTTCAAACCACTTGCACTGTCACCAGTTGTTTGTTACAGTTCGGTACATATGTATACGGTTATTATTATCATATGTACTATTGAGCGCTGACTGCCACCGGTCATCGTGATTTACTACCCGAAGAATATGTATATGAAAAACTACCTTAATTTCAATACTTTTCATCATACCGAGATGTCCAACCAGGAATAGGGGCTCCTGAGGCTTGGTCTGGTTCTCACGGTCTGGTTCCAATATTTGTTTTTTTCCACGACCTAAAATTTAAATTATCACACCACTTCGCGGCGTCACATCGGTGGCCATCGTCATAACGAGCTATCGCCATCGTCTTCGGTCGTTGTAACGTTGAATTGAATGAATAGCATGTTTAGCTTCTTATTGTGCAGGTCTAGGAACCAGTGATCACAATATGGTTAAATTCAATATCTCATCAGAAATGAGGCCCAAAGATAACCTTATTATGGTTCCAAACTTCAGCCGGGCCAATTTTGATGGTATTAGAAATGACCTCGCACGGATAAAATGGAACGTTTAGTTGGCAGGTTTAGATGCATGTGAGGCCTGGAATGTTTTCAAAGCTAGATTTAGCCAAATTCAAAATCGGCATATACCCCCTCAGGCACAAACGTAACAGAACCAAGGGCAAACCAGTTTGGCTTACCCCAGAAGTAAGGAGTGCTATACAAGCTAAAAGAAGTGCATTTGGCATTTTGAAGGGATCTTCACTAGATATAAATCAGAAGGCCTACCAGAATGCAAGAAATTCAGTTAAGAAAAAGGTCAGAGCAGCTAAAAGGGCAAAGGAACTTGATTTAGCTAGACATTGTAATGCAGATAGTAAGAAGTTCTTCAGTTTTTATAAGTTAAGTACAGTTTCCAAAAATATAGGTCCATTTAAGGTAGATGATGTGTTAGTTAGCAAGGACAGTGAAATGGTTGAAGTGCTTAATGATCAGTTTCAATCTGTCTTTACTATCGAGGACCAGAGTAGTATTGCAGCACTTCAGCCTGAGCTAGAGACAGAGGAGACTATAGGAGAGCTAGGTGGCATAAGTAGTGAACTTGTTCTAGAATATCTAAAGAAAGTAAGGCCTAACAAGGCAGAAGGACCTGATGAAATCCATGCTAGACTTTTAAGAGAATCTGAAACGGAGTTGTCGGTTCCATTAGCCATAATATTTTCTAAATCACTCGCAGATAGTAAAATTCCACTTGATTGGAAAAGAGCAAATGTTGTTCCTATTCATAAAAAGGGAGATAGAAGTAAAGAGGAAAACTATAGACCAGTTAGTCTGACCTCATTAGTCTGCAAGGTGCTTGAATCAATCATCAAAGATAAGATTGTTGAATTCTTGGAGCAAAATGAACTCATCAAGGATACACAGCATGGCTTTAGGAAGGGCCGTTCTTGTTTAACTAATCTTCTGGAGTTTTTGGATGTTGCAACAGATAGCTTTGATCAGGGTAAACAGCTAGATGTAGCTTTTCTTGATTTCAGTAAAGCATTTGACAAAGTCCCCCATACAAGACTGGGGTTGCAACTTAAAATTCATGGGATCAGGGGCAAGATTCTGGATTGGATAGAAACGTGGCTTTCAGGACGCCAGCAAAGGGTTATATTGAATGGGTGCCAATCACAATGGAAGGAGGTTATCAGTGGGGTTCCACAGGGCTCAGTCCTGGGCCCATTGCTTTTTATAATATTTGTGAATGCAATTGAGAACAGTATAGACAGCGAAGTCTTGAAATTTGCAGACGATCTAAAAGTTGTCAGGATTATTAGAGGAAAACATGATCAGGATGTTTTTCAATCAGATCTGGACAAGCTAGTTGAGTGGTCTGAAGCATGGCAGATGAAATTTAATTTGAGTAAATGTAAGATTATGCACGCTGGACGGGTTAGCAGTAAACATAGGTATGAAATGGGTGGGCAGAAAATGGAGCAGATTGAAAAGGAAAGAGATTTAGGTGTCGTGGTAAACAATAGACTATCAGCGTCAGACCAGGTTGTAGAAGCTAGGAAAAAGGCACTTAGAATGCTAGGGGCCATTAACAGAAATGTTTCCTACAAGAGTGAAAAGGTAATAACAAAACTGTATTGTGCATACGTTAGACCACATTTGGAGTATTGTGTACAAGCCTGGTCTCCAACATATGAGAAAGATTGCTGGTTGTTAGAAAGAGTTCAAAAAGGGCAACAAAAATGGTTAATTGTCTTGGTAGTTTACCTTATGAAGATAGATTAAAAAAATTGGGTATGTTTTCACTTAGATATAGAAGGCTAAGAGGAGATCTAATTGAAGTCTTCAAATTTGTAAATAGTCAGCATTCTGGATATTTAAAGGGTATGTTTGAGTTCAATAGGGAAAATCGAGGTAGAGGTCATCAGCATAAACTCATTATGAAACAAAGTAGGACTAGGCTACGACAGTCATTTTTCAGTAGAAGGGTTGTAGGACATTGGAATATGCTACCAGGGGATGTCGCTGATGCAGTGACACTTGCTTCCTTCAAAATTAGATTAGATAAATACTTTACAGAGAAGGGATTAGTTCATAAATACTCGTGGGATTAGCCTTCTTTTATGCAGGTAGAGTAAGGTGATTTGAAGGGGCGAGACTGGTGGAGGGGGGGGGGGGGTGGGGGTGGGGGTGGGTGTGGGTGGGGTGGGGTGCAACCTCGGATGGGCCCAAGAGGCTCTTTGTTGCACTTTTCTTTTATGTCTTTATGTCTTCTCTACAAGGCCCACCGCCTATGTTTCTTTGTTTTATCAGGCAAACCCGTAAAAATTTCGCGCCGCCCTACTATAACATGAAAATCAACATTAAAAATGCTGCAAAGGTATACACGGATACGAAAATGGGGTATTTTTCCCGTCATTTCAACCGACCCTCCCCCCCACTAAAAAATTATCGGTGACGCCCCTGGGTACAGCTGACAATTGACACAGTTTTGCTCAGTGTAAGGTAATTCCGGAACAATACAAACTGCAAGTTGACATTTTCCCTTTTTTGATATCCCAAAAGCTCGAAAAGCTAAAAAAAAACACAAAAATATAAAAATAAAGAAATCATTAGAAAACGTGTGGTTGCATAATAAAGTTGCCCAAATCCGGAAAGAAATTCGAAATTCGGGGTAGATAAGGTCCGCTAGAAAGGTTCCCCCACCCTCCAAACAGCCGGCTGGATCCGTCCTTGGCGCCATCAGGGTGTTACATCTGTGTATATCATTTGCCGTGGACCTGAAGTTTCTCCAAGAGGGTCTCTGATCTCAGGTATGCCAAAAAGTCAAAAGAGACCGTCTCTTGTTGCAGCAAGGTGGTGTTGTGGTGCGTCATATCACTTTATTGCAGCTCTTTAGCGTTCCGTATTTCCGCAACTTGATTTGTTTACAATTCGTCAGTTCTACCAGAGTAAATCTAGATAATTCTCTAACGTAAATAATTAGGCAACTTTTTATGTGTATTCCTAATGTGATTCATCTGCGGTTTGCATTCCGTCTTTGTATTTCTCGTATAACTTATTTAACTTAATCTGTCCGCAATCTGTAGAGTAACTCGCGACTTTTATGTATATCTGTAAACATAAGTGTCTTCGTACCTGGCAACGCGCGTAACTTTCTCTTGCTTTCCGCTCCTGGTCGCGACCTCACGTTGCTCGTCATACGATTTATTTAGTTACTTGGTTTGTAATCTGTCATACGTCATAACCTCATATCATATTATCACATTATATAGCTGTCAACTGTTTACAACTTGGTCTCCCTTCAGGTTCTTATTAGGTAGTCCCGATCGCCTGATCGGTTTGCTCGTTGTCTTCTCGGCGCCATGTTTCCCGCCCGAGTCGCTCATCTGATATACGTCTGACTGCCCGGGATGGCACTCGGCAATCATTCGGTGTCATTTTCTCGTCTCCTCTTGTCGGTTCATTCTGTTTCGTTTGTCTGCAGATTGTTTGCCCAAATACATTGTGGGCGTGAGTCGGCTTGGTTTCTCCCACCAGCGCCCCAGTGTCATAGGCCCCCGGTGCATAGACAGCTGCAGTGCGGCTGTCGGTGACGGATATATTTAACGGACATGCCATCAGCCGCCTGACCGATCGAACGTGACCCTCTCGCAGTCCAGATCTATTTCCCCTGGACTATTGGTTCTGGTCGGTCGCGTTCACCGAATTTGCGCACAACCCTCCTGCAACACTCCGTGAATCGTGGACGCCCGTGGAGGGCTTCGCTCGATGGTTCTAACCGGATCAGGCGTGCGGTGCGGCATATCTTTCAGAGAAGATCCGAAATCTGTTTCCGCAAAGACGGCACCAGTGTTGAAAGCTGATAAAATGTACCTGTCCGAGATAATTATGAATGAAAACCCTATTGTTTTACAATCATGGAGATATATATTTCAAGCATGAAAATATATTTCTTTTCATTTTGAAGTGTTTTAAAATTAGCATTCATTATTGGAGATCGCGTGGGGCTCCAGTTGAAGTGAAAGTTGAAATCCGCCGAAGAAAAATGGGGTGGCTAGTCAAAATTAGTTTTGCCCCTCCCCCCTTTGAAATTGTTCCCGGACCCCTGGACGTTATCGCCAACTATCATCCCTTCTCATGGAAAACACTGTTGCATGCTGCCTTCTGTATTATTCTACAATCGATATGGGCATCCTTATATCTGCAACTATCAGACGGACCGACTCCAAGGACCAAGTGGTGGCATACCATCAGGGGCTCCGACACGCCTTTGAAATGGGGGGGACGGGATCCAGGTAAGCCAAGAGGTCGCCGTCAGCGAAAGTTGTTAAGCGGGGGGGGGGGGGGGGTCTACAATAAGTTGTTGAGCGGGGGAGCGTCAGCGAACAGTTGTTGAGCGGGGCGGAGGACGTCAGCGAATTGTTTAGTTAATTGTTGAGCGGGCGGAGTGCGATAACAAATAATTAGTATAACTGATGAACATTGATTTATAGCATTCTTGTTGGCCAGGAAAATTTTGGGGATAATCACTCTTGCTAAAAAATGGGGGACATGTTCCCCCATCCCCCGTGGCGGAGCCCCTGCATACCACCCCTGCCTCCTCCCTATAGAATCTTGTTGGACGGTCCCTCGCAAACTGACCTATTACCACCGTCTCGTGTCTCCTCCCTGAGACGAGCCCCAGTGCGCCACACACGTCTCCACCGCGTCTTATTTAGCACAGCGTCGGACGCCAAGCGTCTGCGAGCCTCTGAAGGGCCCTCGTGACGTCGCTGGGGTGGCTGGAGGGCCGCGCTCGGCGCCGGGGGCAAACACTGCGCCAAATACCAATCATGTGCGTCCGCCACGCCGCCCTCCGAAGTATATCGCCTCAGGCGGAGAATGCTATCAACACAGGGAGATATTTCCCGTGCAGTTTGCGGTGGTAAAGTCCACAGATACCAGTTTGGTTCGACCAATAGTTCAGGTGGATGAAGTATGGTGCGATGCTTATGATGACGATGTCGTTGTTCTGACCTGCGCCCACGAACGTTTGGGAAAGAAGACCTGAATGTGTTTCTAGATATGTATAGGTAACGAGTAGATAAGATCACTGGAGTATTCATGATCATCGAGAACTGATCCGGTTATGATCACGAAATTACTCAAGTGGTAAAAGTTTGCACATTTTTAACCTATAAGCCAAGGTGTAAGGACCTTTGTCTAACACAAAGGTATACAACGGATGTCCGCTAACTAATGCACCAAAAATTCGACATAAAGTCAACAAGGGTATAATCGTTGGATGACTATGCATCTTTGCAGGTGACCTACTTATTAGAGTAGACATAAAGACATAAAGACATAAAAGAAAAGTGCAACAAAGAGCCTCTTGGGCCCATCCGAGGTTGCACCCCACCCCCCCCCCCCCCCTCCACCAGTCTCGCCCCTTCAAATCACCTTACTCTACCTGCATAAAAGAAGGCTAATCCCACGAGTATTTATGAACTAATCCCTTCTCTGTAAAGTATTTATCTAATCTAATTTTGAAGGAAGCAAGTGTCACTGCATCAGCGACATCCCCTGGTAGCATATTCCAATGTCCTACAACCCTTCTACTGAAAAATGACTGTCGTAGCCTAGTCCTACTTTGTTTCATAATGAGTTTATGCTGATGACCTCTACCTCGATTTTCCCTATTGAACTCAAACATACCCTTTAAATATCCAGAATGCTGACTATTTACAAATTTGAAGACTTCAATTAGATCTCCTCTTAGCCTTCTATATCTAAGTGAAAACATACCTAATTTCCTTAATCTATCTTCATAAGGTAAACTACCAAGACAATTAATCATTTTTGTTGCCCTTTTTTGAACTCTTTCTAACAACCAGCAATCTTTCTCATATGTTGGAGACCAGGCTTGTACACAATACTCCAAATGTGGTCTAACGTATGCACAATACAGTTTTGTTATTACCTTTTCACTCTTGTAGGAAACATTTCTGTTAATGGCCCCTAGCATTCTAAGTGCCTTTTTCCTAGCTTCTACAACCTGGTCTGACGCTGATAGTCTATTGTTTACCACGACACCTAAATCTCTTTCCTTTTCAATCTGCTCCATTTTCTGCCCACCCATTTCATACCTATGTTTACTGCTAACCCGTCCAGCGTGCATAATCTTACATTTACTCAAATTGAATTTCATCTGCCATGCTTCAGACCACTCAACTAGCTTGTCCAGATCTGATTGAAAAACATCCTGATCATGTTTTCCTCTAATAATCCTGACAACTTTTAGATCGTCTGCAAATTTCAAGACTTTGCTGTCTATACTGTTCTCAATTGCATTCACAAATATTATAAAAAGCAATGGGCCCAGGACTGAGCCCTGTGGAACCCCACTGAGAACCTCCTTCCATTGTGATTGGCACCCATTCAATATAACCCTTTGCTGGCGTCCTGAAAGCCACGTTTCTATCCAATCCAGAATCTTGCCCCTGATCCCATGAATTTTAAGTTGCAACCCCAGTCTTGTATGGGGGACTTTGTCAAATGCTTTACTGAAATCAAGAAAAGCTACATCTAGCTGTTTACCCTGATCAACGCTATCTGTTGCAACATCCAAAAACTCCAGAAGATTAGTTAAACAAGAACGGCCCTTCCTAAAGCCATGCTGTGTATCCTTGATGAGTTCATTTTGCTCCAAGAATTCAACAATCTTATCTTTGATGATTGATTCAAGCACCTTGCAGACTAATGAGGTCAGACTAACTGGTCTATAGTTTTCCTCTTTACTTCTATCTCCCTTTTTATGAATAGGAACAACATTTGCTCTTTTCCAATCAAGTGGAATTTTACTATCTGCAAGTGATTTAGAAAATATTATGGCTAAAGGAACCGACAACTCCCTTTCAGATTCTCTTAAAAGTCTAGCATGGATTTCATCAGGTCCTTCTAAGTAATTCTAAGTAATAAGGACCTGGATTTCATCAGGTCCTTCTAAGTAATAAGAGTAATTAATTATATATCATATTATAGCAATTATAATAGTCAGTACACAATTAATTATATTTAAAAGTAAAAAGAAATGTGACCAGAGTAACAGCCACAGTCGAATTTAGCATAAAAACTGAGCCGAACACATTATGCGCCTAGGCGTATTAGTCGAACCCACAATAGTGTATAATTGCACGCCATCCTGCAAACATAATTGACGGACATTGTATGAGATACAGACTGCATGAATGGTACCGACTTGACGGATATTGTGTGCGATACAGACTGGATGAATGGTACCGACTTGACGGATATTGTGTGCGATACAGACTGCATGAATGGTACCGACTTGACGGATATTGTGTGCGATACAGACTGCATGAATGGTACCGACTTGACGGATATTGTGTGCGATACAGACTGGATGAATGGTACCGACGGGCACAAGCCACCCGCCTGTTCCTGACAGCATGAATGGTACCGACGGGCACAAGCCACCCGCCTGTTCCTGACAGAGACATCTCCCGACCACAACAGGCGACCATAATAAACAGCCAGCGCAAGAAAAAGACCTGTGCTCGGAGATGGTGCTGACGGGGGTCAGCGCTGGTGCTGATCCGTCAGCGGCAGACGAGTGTGATCCCCCCCCTCGATCCACCCTACTCCCCCACACTTCACCCCCCCCCCCCTCGATCCACCCCCACTCCCCCCACACTTCACCCCACCACCGCACCGCCTCACCCGGCACTTCACAGAGCCGTCTCAAAGTCACAGACCCGTCTCAAAGTAACGATGCAACATGGCTGGGAGATCCAAGCTATGGCACGGTCTTACTCACTACCTAAGCTGAAAACATAGCAGCAAGCAAGGTATCGCTCTATTTTCAGCCACATAATTTAAGGTCACTGAGGCAAGAATGGGCATTGTGCAGTCTCAGATTTATTGTGCTGTTATGCTGTGCCTCTATGGTTTGTATGTCCAATATATGGCATCACCATCGAATATGTGTGTCATCATACAGTATACCAAGGCCAAACGCTCGGTGATACATGAGCATGAGGTATGCCAATTAAGCACCCCGCCATTCACATGTGCTCACTATCCTGTAAATATGGATATGTAGTGACAGAACATGTGTCCCCAATATCAATTAACAGAGTCCCTGATGTGGGACTCTGTTTGATTAACAATACTAATCAGGACAGGCCAGGACATATCGGAGGAGCAGCTGGTACGCCACAATTCGGTGGAGTTGTTAAATATTATTTGCTCGTGTGGTCCCGATAACATCAGTGCACGGATAATCAAGGAGTGCTCTGATCAGCTGGTGACCCCCTTGTCAATCCTTTTCAAGTTGTCAATGCAGCAGGGTATTTTCCCGAGTAGATGGACCGAAGCCAACATAGTGAATGGTATTATGGAAGCCAACACAGCGTTGGCCAACATAGTGCCCATTTTTAAGAAAGGGTCAAAAAAGTCACCTTCGAACTATCGAGCAGTGTCCCTCCTGCCACTACTAGGGAAAATCCTAGAAAGAGTAGTATACAGCAATCTTCTAAATCACGTTAAACCTGCCTTGACACATTCACAACACGGCTGCCTGCCGCACCGCTCATGTGAAACAAATTTAGCCGGTCTTATAAAAACAGTTTGGGAGTCCATATCACACAGCGGCCAAACAGATGTAATATACACGGACTACTCAGCTGCCTTTCAAAGCGTAAACCATTCATTGTTACTTCACAAGCTGCACCACTCATATCACATATCGGGCACCGTGCTAAAATGGCTCTCGACCTATCTAAAAATCCGCAAACAACGAGTCGTTGTAAATGGAAGGTGCTCCGACTGGACAAACGTGGTCTCCGGAACACCTCAAGGAAACATTCTATCGCCATTACTTTTCGCTTTGTACGTTAACGACTTGCCTGACAAAATCACGACCAATTGTTTGCTATTTGCCGATGATGTCAAATTGTATCCCAAAATTTCAACCCCGAACGACTCTCTTTTGCTGCAAAGGGATATGGACAGTCTTTGCCAGTGGTCTGCTGACTGGAAACTTAATCTAAATCCGACAAAATGTAAGTCATTCACTATGACTTTGAAACGATCTCCCATTTCAGTGACTTACAAAATCAATGAAACACCCTTGGAACACGTATCTTCAATCCGTGACCTTGGAGCAGGGGCGGATCCAGGGAAACTTTTCGGGAGGGGCACATCATACTTCAAGGGGCCCTCGAGCTGAAAAGGGCCCTGGGCGTTTTTGCGAGTCTGAAAGGGCCTCCAGTCGGTCTGAGTGTATTTTCAGGTAGGAGAAAGCCCTTGACAAGCCTAAGAGGGCCATCGTCAGGCCTGAGAGTGCCCTATGCAGGGGCGTCGCCGACAATTTTGAAGTGGGGGGTCGGCTGAAATGAGAGAGAAAAAATGTAACCACATTTGTTCTGCGTGTATTTAAGCCTTTGCAACATTTGTAATGTCAGTGGATTTTCATGTTACAGTAGGTACTTGTTATCTAGCGCCGCCAAGCGCAGAAAAAATCTTACAGGTTGGCCTGATAAAACCCAGAATTACAGGCGATGGACCTTGTAGAGGATAAGAAGCTAACATTGTATTAATTCAATTAAGCGTTACGACGAACCGAAGACGATGACTATGGCTTCGTTATGATGATGGCCACCGACAAGGGCGCCGCCACCTTCCGAAAGTTGGGGGGGACGGAGGCATTCTGAAGTCGATTCTTGCCATGCAACGTCCATGGGCGTAATGTTAAAATCAGAAAATGTTTAGGGGGACATGTCCCCCCGTCCCCCCTGTGGCGGAGCCCCTGGCCACCGATGTGACGCCGCGAAGCGGCGTGAAAAATTGCATTTTAGGTCGTGGAAAACGAAATTGTAATATTCGAACCAGACCGTGAGTGGAGCCAAGCCTCAAGTAACCCCTTTTCCTGGTTGCATATCTCGGTATGATGCAAAATATTGAAATGAAGGTGGTTTTTCATATACATTAGCTAGCCTCGGATAGTAAATCACGATGACCGGTGGCAGTCAGCGCTCAATAGTATATATGATAATAATAACTGTATATGCATATGTACCGAACTGTAACAAACAACTGGTAACAGTGCAAATGGTTTCGAAGCAGCAAGAAGCAAAACGACTTTTCCGCGCATAAATGGTCCCTGTGGATCTGTAGGAGCCTGAGGGGAGATGGCTTGGAAAGATGGTCCTGGCTTGGCCCCCACTATTAGCTCTTCCAGGTCCAGCAAGTTGGGCACCGCTGGAGCGGCTTCCGCGGGTGCCGATGCCCGTGTCTCTGCGTTCGCGTCCCCTTTTCGGAACTCGGCAGACTAGCTAAACATGTATCCCGCTTAACCCTATTTGTAACAGGGGGGGGGGGGGGGATTCCGCCCCCCTCATGTTTTTCGCAGATATCTCCAGAACGGCTGGGAGCAGGCCCATGAAATTTTTGGAATTTTCCAAGAATTGAATTCCGCATTTGAAGTCAAAATTAAGAGTTCTTAATCTGAACAGAGGCGGTTCCAGGGCACGGTTTTGGAAGGGTTCGGCGGCGATATTTGGCGATAATACGGAAATGCGATCTTCACGGTTTCTTCCTAACTACCTCAAGTGTGAAGGAGTTACATCGGTTTACGGTGATTGCAACAAGTGAAAATTAGTTGATGTTAATGAAATATCATAAAAATTGCATGGCAGAGGCGGTTTCAGGGGCTTGAAAGGGGGGGGGGGTCCAGGAAGTATTCAATGCTCTGCGGGAAGTAAATAGAGCGATGTAAGGAGCATTTATAGCTATCAAGATGTAAAAGATAGCTTCTCCTTCCATTATTTTAATAATTTATTACATATAGAGTTGCAGGGGCGTGTTCAGGCACATGAAAAGGGGGGTGACTGGCATGGTGATGACGATATGCCAGCGATTACGGCGCAATAGACGGTTAACTTATAATGATATATGCACATATGAGGCCAGGAGAGGGAATACAATCATTTTTGTTGCAGAGGCGTGCTCAGGAATGGAAGAAAGGGGGTCATATTATTGCAAGGAAACTAAGATGCATGGGCCTACAATGGCATAACATACTGCAGTTTTCGGATGAAACGCGTCACAGGGTACCCTTCGAACGATTATGAGATAATAGGCGAGTCCAGGTAGGGTAAAAAGGGGGGTAAGCAATGTTAATTGAAGTTGTAAGTGAAATAGTCACTGTTGACTAAATAGTATCATAATAGCGGATAATATACTTATCAAAAGGTCTTGCGCCTCTCCAGTTGGATCCTGGATGCGCCATGATGAAGTACAACATGCAAAATGGAACTATCTACGATCAGTAACATATTTATAGTGCTGGGTAGCAACATGCCTGCGGTTAATATTTTTCCTATTTGACCTCCCTTTTTCACTAACCTGGTACCGCCTATGGCGAAAAGTATGATTTATAACTGTGTTTTCTAATGGCACAATAACATACCATTTCATTTATTAAAAAAACATACAAAAATAGTTTTATTCCGCATTTACTTCACCCCATATTGAGTGACCTGCACACGCCTATGATTTTTGAATTTTCCAAAGTGATCGCCATATATAAATCATAAATCTCCATTTCAATCTATCGATTCCCAGATTGGTTGTGTTACAATCGGTTGATAAACATGATAGCTGTGTTGGATGATATATAACACTAAAATTTGTAGTTTTTGCCCCCTGTTGCCCCCTATCAAAAATGTCGATTTTTTTAGAAATGTAGATCGTGATGAGGGGAACCAAACGCCGTTTGATTTGTGAAAATCGGATGGGTAAATCTCGAGATCTCCTGGGGGCGAAATCCGCCCCCCCCCCTGTTACAAATAGGAGTAGCCAGGAGCCTGTTACAAATAGGGTTACAAGTTAATATTTTATGAAGAGAGTGGGACCTGGGGTCAGCAATTACCGCCAATAGCCTCTGCCAGACATTTAATGGAATTAATTTTCCCATTTTCCAAATTTGTATAAGCAATTGCGAAACTTGTGTCATGCCGCGAAGCGTCGCGAAATTTTCCCGTTTTTAAACTTTGGAATAATAGCGGGATTTTGACTGTTGCAAAGGCAATTTTTACGATAAATTGTTAACTTTCCCCGAAAAAAGTGGGTGCGTTCGGGGGGGGGGGCGGTCGACCCCCCACCTTCTGAGAGTTGATGTCCGGACCCTCTCCTTCCCGACCCCCCGTCGGTGACGCCCCTCACCCTGTCAGTCTTGTAGGGCCCTTGCAAGACTTGAGGGCGCCCTATGCTGGTCTGGAGGACCACTGGTAGGTTTGAAAGGGCCCTCGGTCGTGCTGAGAGGGTCCTGTGCCGGTGTGAGAGGGCCCTAAGGTCGGTAAGAGAAGTCCCTCAGTCTCTTTGAGTGTACTATCGATGGGCCTGAGAGGGCCCTGTTTAAGCCTGAGAGAGCCATTGCCAGACTTGAATGGCCCTCCGTCCGTTTGAGAGAGCCATTGCCAGGCCTGAAAGGGCTCAGACCAGGCCTCTGGCTCAGGCGGGCCCAAATGGCTCGCCTGGTGTCCGGTATAGGGTCCTCTGTCGCCTAGTAAAGGCCCTCTCAGACCGGCTTAGGACCATCTGAGGCCTGGAAAGGATCCTCTCAAACAGGCGCAGGCCCTTTTCAGGTCCGTCAAGGGATATCTCTGACTAATGTAGTGTCCAGGGTTGTGCTTGACTCCGAGTCGGTGAGTCAAATTTGACTCAAAACTGACTCAACTCAACTTGAATCAGAGTCGAGTCGCTTAAGAAAAATAGGGACGCAACTTGAGTCAGAGTTGAGTCACATGGATGTCGCTTGAGTCAAAGTTGAGTCGCCTGGATGCTGCTCAAGTCAAAGTTGAGTCGATTCATCTTCTTACGAGTCAGAGTCACATCTGACGAGAAAAACAAATCCTAGCAACTAAATAAGCAAGGCGTCCAAACAATGTTCTATAGTGTGAGAGTGTGAGTTTTGGGTGTTTTTCAAACCCACTGAAAGGGCTCTCCCGAGCGTTGAAAGGGCCCTATTCCCGATCATTGAAAGGGCCCAGCAGACCCTCTGACCTGCACATGGGACCTTTGAACTTCCCAGGGGCCCTCTGGTCTGTCCAGGGACACTCCAGCCTGCTTAGGGACCCTTTCGACCTGAAAGGGACTGCGCTGGCTGCTTTGTCGCCCTGCCGACATGCCCAGGGGCCCTCCGGCCTGCCCAGGGGCCCTCTATGCTGTCTAGGGGCCATTCGGCATGTGCAGGGCTCTTCTGACTCGCCCAGGGGCCCTTTCGGTCTAGCCAGGATCCCTCTGACCTGGACAGGGGCCCTTTGAACTTCCATGGGGCCCTCTGGTCTTTCAGAGAGGGCCCTGTTGGCTCTTGAGACCTCTGAAGTGCTCTACACTCTCTAAAGACCACTTTGCGTGGTCTCTTAGAGAGCCCATGATACCGCGCTTCGCGCGGTATCGTCGGCCCTTTTCGGCGCGCTACGCGCACCGAAAAGGGCCCTCCTCAGATGTTTCGGGAGGGGCACGTGCCCCCTGTGCCCTCCCTCTGGATCCGCCCCTGCCTTGGAGTATGGCTAGACGCTAAGCTCACATTTAGAGACCACATCAACTTCACGGTTACCAAGGGAAACAGAGCACTAGGTGTGATGATGAGATCCCTTCAGACTGGTTGTACTCGCGGCGCCTTGAAACGGGAGCCAATATTTGCAGCATATTTCGGTAACGTGCGCTCCATACTCGAGTACGGATGTGTGATATGGGGAGGTGCAGCAGCAACACAGCTCGATCGGTTGGACCGTGTCCAACACAAGTTTCTTATCTGGCTCGAGTCCCATGTCCATACCCCTCACCATTCACACTCACCCTCATATTCATATTCAGATCTTTTACAGTCTTTTAATATCGCCTCGCTTGCTCAGAGAAGAGTGCAGTATGACATACTATTTGTGCATAGAACCTTCTCAGGACGGATCGAGTCTTCTTTGCTTCTTCAAAGCTGGAGTTTTCGCATTTACCGATCTTATGTCTTCTTTTACAAACGTTTTCCTATGTCTGCGTAGCCTCAAAGCATGCCTGTGAACTATTGTTCACCTATGTTTATTTGTAACGTATTCATATTTACTGTTTTATGAACGTTTGTTCTATTTTAGTATCACATTTTCGTTATCATATTTGCCTCGTCTGTTGTCAACTGTGTGCGTGTGTCTGCTGCTGTCGTGTCGTCGTGTTTTAATGACTCGACTTGAGCTGTAATTGGGTGAATGCCTGTTGCTCATTGTCAATAAATAATCAAATAAACAAATAAACAAATACGCCTGTGAATGTCCGTCAAGTCGGTACCATTCGTCCAATGTCGTCCAATGGCGGCGCCACCATAGCGGTAAGGGTGTCAGCGTGAGCCGAACACATTATGCTGAACACATTATGCCGCCCCCGCCCCCCCGCCCCCCCCCCCCCCCGCCGTGACACTGGAGTGGCATTGACACCCCTAACATTTAAGCCACCTTCAAAATTTTACTAGCGCTGTTTTGCCCAAATTGTGGATTCCGGCCGCTGCGAAAATATGGGTTAATTCCTTTCGTCGACCAATGCAACTTTTAGTCGCGTTAGACCAAATTGCTATTCAAACTATACTATTTAGTCATGACCATAAAATTCGCCAATTTGACCGAAACTTTCGTTCTGTACCGGGTAATCTAACTTGACTTATCTAACTGAGAGCACGCCAATGCAACAGCTGTGTCGGCGCCACTGGACGGGGCAGGACAGGGCGGGACAAGGCAGGACAGGACAGGACGGGGCAGAGCCAGGCAGAGGCAGGGCAGATGCAAGACAGGGCAGGACATGACAGGATAGGGCGGAGCAGGGTAGGACGGGAGAAAACAGGGCAGGGCAGACTTGTAACCGACTCAGCGTTGAGTCATGAATCGACTCATGAGTCGGACATTTTTGGATGAGTCATGAGTCGAGTCGATTCAATTGAGAGAAAAAATAGCATTTAAGTCAAGAGTCGAGTCGAGTCAATTTGCTTTAAACAGCACTGAGTCAAGTGTCGAGTCGACTCAATTTGTTTGAAACATCACTTGAGTCAAGAGTCGAGTCAGTTCTTCGGCTGTGAGTCAGACTAGAGTCGACTAAACAAAATAGTCTGTTACAACAGGGACATAGCCAAGGGGCGGGCCACTGTGGTCACCTCCCCCATTGATCAACCCATTTTACACTAGATAAAATGCAACTCTGCTGACACTCGACCCCTTCCCCCCCGGTCAACATCAAGTAAGAATTAAACTTGTGATGATGAGTCAAATTGAGTCGACTCAAAAAATAGATTTTTGAGTCGAGTCGATTTTTTTTCAACAGCAAGAGCCAGGAGTCGAGTCGACTCAATTTGTATGAAACAGCACTTGAGTCAAGAGTCGAGAGTCTATTTTTGTTGTTGTTGTTGTTGAAACAACACGAGTCAAGAGTCGAGTCAGTTCTTCGGCTGTTGAGTCAGACTTGAGTCGACTCAATAGTAAGTAGGTCTGCAGAAGCTATTGAACTTCAAACATTCTAAGAAATTCCGAATTATTTTAAGAAATACTTTTTCACAGGAGCATGATATAAAAAAAAGTTTGCATCATTGCGTTTCTCTCGTCGAGGCACATCAAATGATATATCGGGTGACCTAGCTAGGTCATATCCAAACAAAATTGACCTGACCTGAGGTCAGATCAATGTCAAATTGTACATCACTTGATGCGTCTTATCGACCTAAATACAATGGTTAAAATCCCATTATTCTACCTTGGTTTGGTAAAGAGTTATTGAAGAAAAATCACACGTGACCTGGGGGGTTACTTCATACCCGACCTCGCCTCGAAGAGGTCAAAGAGAGGGCCGAGGGTCCAGGTGACTCAGTCGGTAGAGCGTTGGACTCGGAACCCATGGGTTCTGGGTGTGAGTCTGGCTACTAGCAAGGTCATTCGGTTCCCCCGCTTGGGGCGGCGTGAGAGACCCCGAGTACCTATGAATGTCGCGCAGTCATAAAGCCCCAATACAACCAGATTTCAAAGAACAGAACTGTGACATAGGACATTGCATTTTGGCACAAGAGTGGTGGATCTGGTGAAAACTGGTCAAATTTAGCCATTTCCCTATGTATTTATACGTGTTTTCATTTTTCTCCATTGACTTTAAGTGGGGAGCTCACGAAATAAACCTGACCTTCGATCACCGATATAAAACAAATATCGAGATAAACGAATTGTAGGTACTTATGACCTTATGAAATCCTGTGAGTTTCAAACTGTTCGGTCAATCACTGTGACTTTTGCACGACCACAAACTTCGACAAACTTGCTTGGAGGTGGGGTCACTTAACGTCACCTGTTGACCTGACCTGAGGTAACCCTAGGTCAACAATTGCACACAATGTGGATTATTGATGCCCAAACAGCTATACCAAATTTGGCGGCTCTGCGCGCCGCCGTTTTCCACTATTCATGACAAACCTCAGTGGGGGGGGGGGGGGATATTCCCGCTTTCCCGCTCCCCGGACCCCGTCTTAAAAATACATATTTATCATCGTGGCCTTGACCTTTGACCTGCGAATATAATTTTGTCGAGTGTAATGAAAGCTGGCATACCAGGGATTCCTATGTAGAATGTTGCAGTGGAATCGGATGGTATGTCAGAAAAAAAACTACAGAGTATGCCGTTCCAATACTTTCCTGACCTCAGAAGGACCCATGACATATAGGACAAAACTGAGGGCACATTCGTTCATAACTCGACGAGATCTATTCGCATGTTTAGTTTGGGACAGATTGGGACTCTACGCTGAAAGTGAACACGAACACAACGTTCATTTGGCGTACCCATGGGGGGTACGTCAGGGTGACGGTAACGACACTCGGGGCGAGGCAAAGGTAACGGCACTCGGGGCGAGGAAAAGGTAACGGTACTCGGGGCGAGGCAAAGGTAACGGCACTCGGGGCGAGGCAAAGGTAACGGTACTCGGGGCGAGGCAAAGATAACGGCACTCGGGGCGAGGCAAAGGTAACGGCACTCGGGGCGAGGCAAAGGTAACGGTACTCGGGGCGAGGCAAAGGTAACGGCACTCGGGGCGAGGCAAAGGTAACGGCACTCGGGGCGAGGAAAAGGTAACGGTACTCGGGGCGAGGCAAAGGTAACGGCACTCGGGGCGAGGCAAAGGTAACGGCACTCGGGGCGAGGCAAAGGTAACGGCACTCGGGGCGAGGCAAAGGTAACGGCACTCGGGGCGAGGCAAAGGTAACGGTACTCGGGGCGAGGCAAAGGTAACGGCATTCGGGGCGAGGAAAAGGTAACGGCACTCGGGGCGAGGCAAAGGTAACGGCACTCGGGGCGAGGCAAAGATAACGGCACTCGGGGCGAGGCAAAGGTAACGGTACTCGAGGCGAGGCAAAGGTACTGCCACCTGCCTTTTTTGGAGGGGCATCACAATTATAAAGGCGATTGCTTTTCCATACAACGCCCATAGGCCTATAATATAATACAGAAAAATAAATATACCTATAAAGATATAGGAACAGCAAACAGACCACTGCACAGTGCACACTGTTGCTATTTGGTTTCAGAGCGGCCAAAATCCTCCTTTTGGCTGGATCAAATTTTGAGTTACAATGTACTTTTTCTCATAGAGAAATGTCCATGGGCCCGGGAATCAGCAGTCATATTGACCAAAACGTCTTTCGAATAGGTTTGTTGATGTCTTCAACTCACGGGTTCTGAGAAGTTCATGAACAGGGCCTATGGATCAATGAGTTTACCGATTTCGGAGCTTGTCTAATGTGTGCTGTTTATCACCAAAATATAATTTTTGGCATGAAATGAAAGCCCACTTCATGTTCTTTCATGTGAGGATACATTCTGAAGAAGAAAAATGTGTCCTTCACAGAAAACAAACAAAACATGTGTTGCGTCTTTATTGCCGACATAAACAATAATAATGTCATTTTGAAAATCTCGGAAAATGAATGCTGAAAAATGTTACGGTTAAGAGCATATAGAACACCTGAATACATGTGTGCTTAATGCATATCCACAATATCTAGTGCCACTTTTTGCCGGATTAATATTTATGACAAATTTGGTAAAGCGTTACAAGCCGCGCGGGGCATGGCTCGGCCGCTGCACCCGCCACCATAGGCGGCGGAACGTACAAGCCGCGCGGGGCATGGCTCGGCCGCTGCACCCGCCACCATAGGCGGCGGAACTGGGGGGGGGGGGGAGGCGCGGGGCATGGCTCGGCCGCTGCACCCGCCACCATAGGCGGCGGAACTGGGGGGGGGGGGGAGGCGCGGGGCATGGCTCGGCCGCTGCACCCGCCACCATAGGCGGCGGAACTGGGGGGGGGGGGGGGGAGGCGCGGGGCATGGCTCGGCCGCTGCACCCGCCACCATAGGCGGCGGAACTGGGGGGGGGGGGGAGGCGCGGGGCATGGCTCGGCCGCTGCACCCGCCACCATAGGCGGCGGAACTGGGGGGGGGGGGGGCACCGGGGCACCGGGGCACCGTGCCCCCTTGAATTTGCAAGGGGGAACTCATATCAAAGTATCACCCCACCCACTAAATTTGGTATGGCTAAGGTTCATGAGTTAGGTCTAATTATCAAATTTATGGAAACACATTTGTATAATGGCGTGATTATTTACGAGCGTGATAATGCAGACCTGGCATTTCCGTTGAATAGGCCAGGAAACCGCGCTAATACCCATAATGCGCAGCTTAGACTTAACCTGCGCGCCGCTGGGGGGGGGGATGTCTCCCCCCCCCTCTCCTTTTTAATGACGTCATGTCATGCAATTTTTGGTGGGAAAACGATAAATGTTTGAAAAACCGTAGAAAATCGAGTTTTGATGAATATCACGAATAAAAAACATCAAAAGAAAGGACATTGCATTTTGTTTAAAATGACTATCTCGGATTTTTTTAACTTTAATAAAATCAAACTTTTTTTTGTTTCGGGAAAATGTCCACAAAAGCTTTTTGTTAAGATATTAAACGGAATACACATTAGAGAAACAAATATGGAAGATATCGAAACCAAATTTAAAAGCAATATCTTTATTCTTGACTGATGTATGGCTCCCTAAGTATAAATAACTCATTACGTCATTTGTGTCCATTGCTGATGAAATATTACGGAAATGTGCTTTTGGATGTATGCTAGGAGAGTTTTTGAGACTTTCATGCCATATACAATGTAACCAATAAATAGTTACCAAATGACCAATCCCAGCGACTTTAATGGTATATCTGTTGACTCCCGTTTTTTTTCACAACTTAGGTCCGCCATTGACAAAACTTTTGTCTCAATATTGACACGAAGTGCCAGCTCAAATCCTTTCGATAGTGCCTTTTTTGTCAATATAGCACCCGTACTTTGGAAGTTGTTACGTTATGACCGCTCTGACATCAAATAGTGAGTGTGCACTGGTGGACGCGTTTCGTCTTACAGACTTCATCGGCACCGTATGATTAGATGAAATAATACACACGTGTACATACACATGTAATACACACAATTTCATTTTATACGCAGTGCCGAATAATTATGTAAGAAGAAACGCGCCCACCAGTGATGTATTTGCTGTGTCTATGTCTTTATATGTCGCATAATCATGACATTAATAAACTTGCGTGTTTATATCAATTACGAAATTGTTAACAAAGCAATTCGACTTTATTCGGTACTTTGCCTCTACCCACCGCAACATTCAAACTTTGCCTCACATACCCATTTATTCTCCTAATTCATGTTCAACGTACTAAGTTCCAAGATTATACTTACAGAAGCTATGATTTGTTAATTATACATTGTCTACCATCTGAAAAACGCGATACATAGTAAATTCATCGTGGGATGCTAGTAATAATTTATGGCTCCGGTATCAAAATAATCTCTGCTGAAAGTATTTGTGCTTGCAAAAATATATATATCAGCGAATTAATAACACAAAAATAGGACGAAATGTGTTTGGTTTTAATCTTGTTTGGCGCGAGGTTTATATGCGCTTTATACTTCCGAGACACTTTTTCCCAGTAGACGATACATGCGTACCTACTCAATAAATGTTGCCACCCCTGGCAATAATCCGTGGCGCCGCCCCTGATTATCGTCAGTAACACATCATAGATACGTCAGATATTTAGTACCGGAAACCTCCCCAAGATCCATAAGGCTCTATGACTCCGTAATTCGAATGTGCCTAGACCATAAGTCTAGTCACATTCGCACGATGGGAACTCTGCGGAGGAATCTGCGGTGGAATCACATTCGCACGATGTGAACTCTGCGGAGGAATCTGCGGAGGAATCACATTCGCACGATGTGAACTCTGCGGAGGAATCTGCGGAGGAATCACATTCGCACGATGGGAACTCTGCGGAGGAATCTGCGGAGGAATCACATTCGCACGATGGAAACTCTGCGGAGGAATCTGCGGAGGAATCACATTCGCACGATGTGAACTCTGCGGAGGGATCTGCGGAGGAATCACATTCACACGATGGAAACTCTGCGGAGGAATCTGCGGAGGAATCACATTCGCACGATGTGAGCTCTGCGGAGGACTCTTCGGAGGAATCACATTCGCACGATGGGAACTCTGCGGAGGAATCTGCCGGTGTGGTGACGAACCGTAAATATTTCCCTCGCCAAGACCGCATAGCTGCACGTTTTCGGCGGCACTCATTGGCGTGGACTTCACACGGCTTCGTCCGTAACCGTCCAGTTCCCAGCCACTTCCTTCCTGTGCCAGTCACTCCACCGCGACCAGCCCGTCGGCAGCATTCCAGAGACGCTTTCTGGGAAATTTGCATGCGACCGAGAGAAGTTGGACTGATGAGCGTCGAGTGGGTTCCGTAATGGGGACCGGGCGGAAGCGGTGAAGTGTGTCACCAGAGGATGTCTCCGAGGAGTCGTCACGTGGCTTCGTCGAAATGAAATGCTCCGGGTCGGCTGTTCGAATGACGCTAAGTGCAGCCAATATTCCAGCGGGTTATTTATAAGCCACTGAATGCTACGCTTTTCAGGGGCAATATTACGTTTGAGCTCGCTCCCATGCTGTCAATACGTTTAATCATCATTGATAGGGATGCCATGCTCTGGTCTGGGGAATACCAGACAGGCAGTATAGGTACTCTTTTATCAAACTGTAACTTTACTAATCTGGGGAATACCAGACAGGCAGTATAGGTACTCTTTTATCAAACTGTAACTTTATAGTCAAGAAAGAAAGGGGAGCACAATTATCGGTTTTGCCTTGGTACCACGCGTACCACTCTTGCAACATATAAGGCATGAATGATGATTCATAAATGACGCAAGCTCTTTGTATTTTGCGATATGTTGTGTATTTGCTTGATTCATATATTCATGCATGTTTTTATATAAGGCTACGCAGAGTTTAAGCATCCATCTGCTTGCAAGTTAAATCAGTTATGTATTTTTGCGTAAAGTCGAGTACTGTTACTTATGGTGCAATGAAAGCTTCACTGCAAACAACGGTTCCATGCGGTTCACGATTATTACGACTGCAACAGTTTGTGTAATGCTGCACTCCGTGTTCGGTACAGGGGCGGATCCAAGGGGGGCATGTGGGCCAGAGCCCCGGAACCTTTGAACTCGACCGACGATTGACACGTTTATTGATTTTAAGAAAATGTAGCCGCAACTTTTACGAGGGTGATATCATTTTAAATCGGCTTTTAATGCACAAGCAAAAATTCAATGAGTGTTTTAAATTGCGTCGGACATTTTGAGATTTGCACCCTTAACCCTCGCCCTACGGGGACCTTTCCTCACCTTCGCCCTATGGGGGTCCTAAAAAGGCCCCCTTTTAACTTCCAAGCCAAGCAACATAGAGCAATGCGGTAAGAACCAGCATGTTGCCTGTCATGAGAGGAATCTAACAGTATGTGATTTTTAGGTTTCAGGTCAACGGGTGACCTTCCAGGTCAAGTGAATGACCTAGGATCGACCACGTCCAAAAATAGCGACTGTACAGGGCGATTAGTATAACTTCCGAACGGAGAGAGAAAGAGAGACACCGCAAAAAGTAGCGTGTTGCCTGTCATAAGGGATATCCAAAGGCATCCCATTTTGAGCATCTAGGTCAACTGGTGACCTTGGGGTCAGGTCAATGGCCCTTTGGGTTCTGACATGGCCTTGACGAAAAGGTCATAGGTCACGATCTAAAAGTTATATACACTTCAAATTTGTATAGGATACGTATATTTGTTGTAAACACAGCTACTGAAAATTTCAGCAAGTTGCGACGCATTTGTAAAAGTTATTCAAGAAAAACCGCAAGGGGGTAGTTTTAGGACCCCCTCCCCCCCCCCTAGGGCGAGGGTTAAGTCAATTTGTATGGCCGTTCTGGGTCCGCGAGTAGCCCGGTATCGCCTCAACTTGCCTGGCAAAATAAACACTGAGGAAATTTGGTTTGCCTAGATTATGATCCAGCTGTTACGTTTATCATGTGTCGTGTTGAAAATACCACTTCCTGAGCAGCTGACGGAACATTCATACAGGTGCATTTGTGCTACCGCTAACAGGCGATTCGCACGTGCATAAAGTCATTGGCGGCTGATTTGGAGTCACGTGCACGGGCTGCCGTTGTCGGCACGTGTTGGATAATGACACGCGTGTCACGTGCGGCGGCGGTGTGGCCATCACGTGCCGTTGCGGCAGGGGGTGGCGTGTGCCGACGGTGTGTTTGTGTGTGTGTGTGTGGGGGGGGATTTGAGCCCGGACCGTGTTACTGTTGACCTTGATCAACGGTCAGCCGGGTCGCCAAGTCACGGGTGAAGTATGGGTACGGCGGGGAGAGCGGGGGGGGGGGGGGGGGGGTGCGCGGCTGGAGTCCTGGACCAGTACCAGTACTGGTAGACCAACAATAGCCTTCTTTCGACCCGGACCGAGCTGAAGCGGTAGACAGTTGTGTCATTGTTTGCCCTGTTAGAAGCAATGTGCAATGCAACAAGTATGTAACCAGGTATACAGTAATAGCAATGTAATTATGTAGACTGTAATTACATTTGCGACGGCTACATATATGCTAAGAGTAGGTATGCTGGGAGCGTAGGTATGTGTGTATGCACATACCTGCTTATTTGCATGATTTCGCCCTAAAACTCTCGTTTGATCCGTACACCAGAATAAGTCACTGGTCGTCACGTTTGGCATTATCAAACAGAGCAATGAATGTGTGGTGAACACTCATCCAAGCTACCAAGCGATCTTGGAAGCACATGAGCCAGTTCGGAGATAGCAGATCGGTCACATATGTCAGCCGTACACAACACGCGAATCGCCTCCATTTCTGCGGCCCTGAAGTGGCCGTCCGACCTGAAGCATGATCCTATCGCGGCCATAAAGGCCCAGTCCCGGCCGATATGGCCCAGAGCGGCGTTTCCGATGGTGACCAATCCCCGACAGGGGCGCGACTGGAGCTCCGTTTGGGTTCCTCTCGGCTGCAGTCGAGTTTACGAGCCACCAGTTGTATAAAATCAGCGGCCGCTGAGCCGGGCCGGCCCATCGACCGTCGACGGCCGTGCCGTATATCTGCAGATAGACCAAAATGACCGTTGTCGGCCGGAATTGAGCCCTTACCGAGTCGGGCGCGAGTCGGAATCCTGTTAGTCGTGGCGGCGCCGTCCCCAATATATCGGAGAGAAGTGTCGAGTTCGACGGGAGCGGCGGTCCACATCGGCGGCGAAAATTGGATGGACGAGACGTGGCAAGCGCGACGCGCCACAAATGTAGATCCGATAAACTCTCCGGACTGAGTAGATTATCTGGCCGACCTGACCCGGCTCGTCGGTGATTTCGGTAACTGGATTAGCAAGCGAACGACAGGGACCACTCTCGACTCGCGGACGAGTCGAGCGAGGAGTTTAACGTTGAACTCTCATAAAAGTTGGCGTTTATTTCAAAGCAGCGCAAGAAATTTCCCACTAACAAAACCTTTCGTCGTTTTGTTAGCCAAGCGCTCTCGCTTAAACGTGCCGAAATCTATCTAACGAGCCTCCCGGCTGATGTTCAGAACTGAAACACTCGGCCAGGGTTTAAATGAAACTGCGGGCCAAATCTTCTTCAATGATCGTCCATCACAGCTGTGGTAGCACAGGGTTTTGCTCACACAAAGGACATGTGTGAGTACGGCTAATGTGATTGTGACTTCCATACCGCTTTGTCATGTCTGCAGCTAAATGTGGACATGCAGCTAACAAGGGGCAGCTTTGGGTAAAGCTGGATAGCTGCTGTCGAAATAATATTTGGATGGTGATCTTGAAGGACTAGAACGTTGTTAACCCTATTCCCTGCGGGCGGCCAGAATTACTTTACCTTGCGGGGGGGGGGGGGCAGATTCTCCCCCTCCCCAGAGATATCGAGAACCGCTCGGTCGATTTCGATGGGGAAAGCGTCATTCGATGCGTCATGACAAGATCTCTCTTTTTGAGCCCCAACATTTTTGTTTTGTTCAAAAATGGGGGGCCAGGGGCAAAAAAATCGAAAATTTGGGGTGTTTTTTGAAAGGTCATTGCAGCCATGTGGCTCGACCGATTTGTATGCCCCAAACGTTTTTGAGCTTCAAATGTACTGGTCTTTAATAAATCGAAAGACAAAGAAAAATAAATCAAAGGCGTATTTAGGGAATGTAAAATGGGAATTTCTGAGAGAAAAAAAATATGTGCTGTTCGTGATTGTTTGGGACGTCATGAACGTCACATGGGGGCATTATATTCTGTAATTTGTTAAATTTGATATATTGCGCATAGGCGGATCCAGGAAAAACATGGGGGCACCATGCGCATAACGCTTTTATCATCTTACTAATTTGAAGTTGGACCTAATTTGAGGGTCGGTATCGCCTCCCATTTTTTTATCCTGAGTGCGCCTCTGCCCCAAAAATATGTACAATCCCAGTATCTATGATGCATATTGCATTGGAATTGTTTCTGACGCATTTATTGCACTGCAAACCACGAAGGAAGTATGCGCCGCAAAACCGCATTCGTAACACCCTCCCCAAACCAGGAGCCTGGAACCGCCTCTGCTGGACCGATTGTTTCAAAATTTTGACACAACACGCGCCATTCAATTTTGGGAAAAGTCACAAAGTTTCAGGACGCTAAAACTAACGGTTTAGAAGCGGCAAGTGAAAACTACCGGGGGGGGGGGCAGAATCTGCCCCCGCAGGGAATAGGGTTAAAATGTGAACTTGTGGGATGAAGTTGGCTCATATTGCGTAGGACAACCTTATTCCCCGTAAACATATACCTCGCGGATGTGTATGAGTGCATAACAATGTCAGGGAGATGGGGCTACACTATTTCGTGACTATATTGTGCATTTCATGTCACTTAGAAAGTCGTATGTCATTCCATGAGCAGAAGAACATCTCTATGGGACCACATCTGAACACTCAGTGCCGGAAAAGACGTCTCGCATTGGTGCAGATAATCTCAAACGGCCAAGCACACTCCTCTGAGGCTAACCTAGTTGTACAGAGCTTCCAACCACCAAGAACACCGAGCTGTGTCAGCATGTCAGCCTTGTCGACCCACCCCGTCATTACTATGGAGAGAGCGATGATGACAGGCAGCGTATGAGAAAAGGGCGTGCGCCGCACACGGTACCGATAGAGCAAATACCAGCGCTTATCAGTCGGGTATTTGTAACGCATTACAGGCCAATTAATCGTGGCCTTTTACAGAAGACGGGTGTAGATTGAACGACGGAGAAATCTAACGGTGAAGTGGACACGCAGCCGACCGCGACGATTTTTTCGAGACGATTTTAACTGATGATAAAGTCTCATGTATTCATATATCAAGGACCGTTAATGAAGTTGGTTTCAAAAGGTGATCGAAACCGGTGACATCTAATGAAGCCAGCAGCAAGCTCCCCTCAGTTAGTTGTGATGACAACATATATGGGCTCCTTTTTTCTGAGTTTGTCTATAGCTTAGCAGACAATCCGCAGTCTACAAGAGAACCGAGGTGGAAGTGAGGCAGAAGGGATCATATAATGCTCCCTGAAAAACATGGCTACATATACCCACCCAAAGTCGGTAGATTTTCTCCTTTTATTTATATTTGAAGGAAACCAGTCACTTCGCCAAGTCGCTGTGAACCTGCTAATAAGGGGTATTCGTACCTAAAGATGTTGAATATGGCATTGGTTTGGCTAAATTGTCAAGATATACTTTTTTCTCTTTCAAAAGCAACATATTTCGAAAACATAGGCTCGCATATTCAGCATAGATTGCGAGAAGTGGCGCAGATTTCAAAAGTGTCGCATTTTGTTATGACATTGTGTGTTTCGAAAGAAGATGTGAAAGACTCGGAACTTATGTAAAAATAGTTATTTATAAAGTAGTAATTACCTACAAATGCTACACAAACGTCTTATAGATTATCCTATAATTGTTTATATAGTTCTAGCATAATATTGTTTTTGGCGAAGGTTTCACTCGCCGGTCCAGTAACGCTGCTTTTCACGCATGATACAATACGAAGCTTTTCGACAAAGCGCCAAATTTCTGAATACATCAAATGTATTCGACAGGAGAGTCCTTACAACCAAACGGAGTATGCCGTAAGTGATTTCTCGACATGGCCTTCAGAATTGCAGTTTAAATCCTATTATAAAAGTGACTGATTTCCTTTAAATTGTATAACATAGTTCATCACAAACTGCTATGCAACATATTCTGATGGATATTATTATTACCTAGGATATTTCCTTGCAATGCCTATCGCCTACATACTTACCTAACTTACCTGGCGAAGCATTAACAAAAATAGCCATAAAAAGCACAAACGCCGCCCGACTCGCACATGAATATTTCCTGCATCGCTCATTATCCTCATCACTGCGTGCCTTGTCCCTTCTTCCCTGATTTACACAGCCCGGCCTCGACCACCTTCTTCATCACTGCGTGCCTTGTCCCTTCTTCCCTGATTTACACAGCCCGGCCTCGACCACCTTCTTCATCACTGCGTGCCTTGTCCCTTCTTCCCTGATTTACACAGCCCGGCGTCGACCCCCTTCTTAGTCGGCTGCAATCTCGGCAACAGAACAATGAGACACTTTACTTGGCAAGCAGAGGAAACGAGAGTGGATTGATGTGTGTTCCGGTTCAGATTTATAGGGGACTGTCGGAGGACCTGGTGTTTATGGGGGGCCACTGTCGACTGCAGTCGCGGCAGAACTTATCACTTCAGGCTGGCTCTATGTTGGACAGCACGGCTCTCGAAACGGGAAATTGATGAGTTAATCCACACAGGTTCCGACCTAGAAAATATACATTAATCTGCGGCGGTATGTTCTCGGCTCTTCGCTTTCGGCTGCGGCTGAATTTCCGTGTGGAAATGTGAAGTGATGGACCAGTTGATGGACCAGTTGATGGACCAGCTGATGGACCAGTTGATGGACCAGTTGATGGACCAGTTGATGGACCAGTTGATGGACCAGCTGATGGACCAGTTGATGGACCAGTTGATGGACCAGTTGATGGACCAGTTGATGGACCAGTTGAAGGACCAGTTGATGGACCAGCTGATGGACCAGTTGATGGACCAGCTGATGGACCAGCTGATGGACCAGCTGATGCTCATTTATCTGTAAAACGTCTTTGGAGTGATTCGCTGGCCTCATCGTTGATTAATTTTGTTCATTCAAGTGACGATCGGGAAGTTCTCTTTGCCCCGCTCGAGTGAAGCTCACATTGCCTTGACAGAGATTGGAAGTGCCGTAAAGCCTTAGCAGTTGCGGCGCCCATAAGCTCAAATCACCGTCATCATCATCGACATGAATTACAAACTGTTGAGTGGATTACTCGCCGTCGGTTGTCCAGCGACTTTGTAATCGTCTCTCTCATATCTCATCTGCTCTGTTTGGTGTTACTTTCGTAATCATCTCTCTCATATCTCATCTGCTCTGTCTGGTGCGACTTTGTAATCGTCTCTCTCATATCTCATCTGCTCTGTCTGGTGTTACTTTCGTAATCATCTCTCTCATATCTCATCTGCTCTGTCTGGTGCGACTTCGTAATCGCCTCTCTCATATCTCATCTGCTCTGTTTGGTGTTACTTTCGTAATCATCTCTCTCATATCTCATCTGCTCTGTTTGGTGTTACTTTCGTAATCATCTCTCTCATATCTCATCTGCTCTGTTTGGTGTTACTTTCGTAATCATCTCTCTTATATCTCATCTGCTCTGTTTGGTGTTACTTTCGTAATCATCTCTCTCTCATATCTCATCTGCTCTGTCTGGTGTTACTTTCGTAATCATCTCTCTCATATCTCATCTGCTCTGTCTGATGCGACTTCGTAATCATCTCTCTCATATCTCATCTGCTCTGTGTGGTGTTACTTTCGTAATCGTCTCTCTCATATCTCATCTGCTCTGTCTGGTGTTACTTTCGTAATCACCTCTCTCATATCTCGTCTGCTCTGTTTGGTGTTACTTTCGTAATCATCTCTCTCATATCTCATCTGCTCTGTCTGGTGTTACTTTCGTAATCATCTCTCTCATATCTCATCTGCTCTGTCTGGTGCGACTTCGTAATCATCTCTCTCATATCTCATCTGCTCTGTTTGGTGTTACTTTCGTAATCATCTCTCTCATATCTCATCTGCTCTGTTTGGTGTTACTTTCGTAATCATCTCTCTCATATCTCATCTGCTCTGTTTGGTGTTACTTTCGTAATCATCTCTCTCATATCTCATCTGCTCTGTTTGGTGTTACTTTCGTAATCATCTCTCTCATATCTCATCTGCTCTGTTTGGTGTTACTTTCGTAATCATCTCTCTCATATCTCATCTGCTCTGTTTGGTGTTACTTTCGTTATCATCTCTCTCATATCTCATCTGCTCTGTGTGGTGTTACTTTCGTAATCATCTCTCTCATATCTCATCTGCTCTGTCTGGTGTTACTTTCGTAATCATCTCTCTCATATCTCATCTGCTCTGTTTGGTGTTACTTTCGTAATCATCTCTCTCATATCTCATCTGCTCTGTTTGGTGTTACTTTCGTAATCATCTCTCTCATATCTCATCTGCTCTGTCTGGTGTTACTTTCGTAATCATCTCTCTCATATCTCATCTGCTCTGTCTAGTGTTACTTTCGTAATCATCTCTCTCATATCTCATCTGCTCTGTTTGGTGTTACTTTCGTAATCATCTCTCATCAATCAATCATATCATCTGCTCTGTCTGGTGTTACTTTCGTAATCATCTCTCTCATATCTCATCTGCTCTGTTTGGTGGTACTTTCGTAATCATCTCTCTCATATCTCATCTGCTCTGTTTGGTGTTACTTTCGTAATCATCTCTCTCATATCTCATCTGCTCTGTTTGGTGTTACTTTCGTAATCGTCTCTCTCATATCTCATCTGCTCTGTTTGGTGTTATTTTCGTAATCATCTCTCTCATATCTCATCTGCTCTGTTTGGTGTTACTTTCGTAATCATCTCTCTCATATCTCATCTGCTCTGTTTGGTGTTACTTTCGTAATCGTCTCTCTCATATCTCATCTGCTCTGTTTGGTGTTACTTTCGTAATCATCTCTCTCATATCTCATCTGCTCTGTCGTCTCAACTCACGTTTCTTCTATTTCTCTTTTGTTTTTCGTCTTCCTTTATCGCCTCTTGGTTTGATGTCAAAATAGCCCACATTCACTGCTCAAAGTCGTCTTCATCTGACGACAAGCAGCACAACAAATCCATCTGGATCGAAATATTAAAAAGACCTTGTTTTACTCATGGGCGGATCCAGTGGGGAGGGCAAGGGAAAGGGCCATGCCCCCCCCCCCCCCCAACCTCCTGAGAGCGGCGCAAAATTGACATATTTGCTGAAATAGAAGAAAATCTCAGCAGCTTTTACAAAGGAAAGTTTGTTTTAAATCACCTAGCAATGCATAAGCAAGCGAAATCCGATGAGTTTCAGAATTGTGTAAGACTTTTGTATATTTGCCTCCCCCCCCCCCCCAGCCACCCGTTCTGGATTCGCCAATGGTTTCACTGTTTAATTACTAGAGTATATTTGTATTCAATTAATTGAATCATTCCTTTGAAATGCGGCAAGGTTTTTCATTTTCATCTTTGACTTTCAACTCATATTCTTTCCTTTTCAGTTCTGCCGCAAAACCTATTCCGTCGAAAATGAACGGAGCGAAGGGAGGCATCCTGAAAGTCGCCGGGGCGTCCAATATTCCCAGCTGGGTTTTGGGTCGGACATGATTCATCCCTGCGACTGTAGGGCCGCAGTGCGCCAGACCCCCCCCCCCCCCCCCCCTGTACTCCCTCCCTGCGGCGGCTCTGTGGTTTGAACCGTGACCGCCGGGGGAGGGGGGGGGGGGGGGGTCGGACGGTCAACAGACACCTCACTGCCTGGAAACCCGCCTGTCTCGGTCACGTGACCCGGGACGGGGTTGTGGGTATTGACCCGGGCACGACCACGTGACAATACGTCTTGTCATAGAGGGACATTGAGTTTGGTATCACGTGATTTGATCTGTTTATGTTCGTGTATGTTGATTGCTTTCACCCTATAGCTCACATATTGGGTGGCCCTTAATTAACTAATTGCATCCACACAGGCAATGGCACATGCACATATATCAATATCAATACATATATTAACATGCACATTGCACCAGGGGCGGATCCAGAAAATCTTCAAGGGGGGGGTCATCAATTGCAGTGTTGCCCCTACCTATACCCAAATCAGAAAACTCAACGGTTTTGGTCCACTATATTTTTAGGGTGCCCCTATTTCAGCATTTTTGCTTAAGTGACAACGTTGGCTATAGGTATTTGCAATATCAGTCGTGCCCTTTCTATCATTTAAAGTGCCGCGGATGGTGCTAAAATATATTATTTGTACAGTCAAGGTCGGCCCGAGGCGGCTGATGAAGAATTGACCAAGAGGGGAGTCGAGGTTCGTGACCAAGGAGGGGGGGGGGGGGGGGGGGTGGAAGCCGTTTTTTTACGAGCAGTAAAATTTATGCATGCGATAAATTATTATTGCAACATTTGAGGTTTTGAGCGGGTTGGAGAACTAATTTTTGCTATTGGAACCAGCATGCAGGGTCAAAACGAGGAAATATGTCTGGAGCACAAGATGGTGTCAAAAGACATGTTGCCCCCCCCCCCCAATTAAGGCAAAAGGTGGTCCATGGCCCCATACCCCCCCCCCCCCCCCCCTTGCGGCCGCGAGTGTGTACAGTCTATATTAGACCATTTTGTACTGGAAAAGAATACTGATTGATTTGCGCCGCGTAGCGGCTCGGATTTTTTTTTTTTTTGGTCTGTATAACTAGGCCCTAAAAATCGAAAGGTTCTATAATCTATATGTATCAGCCCAAGGGGGACCCTCAGGGCCCCTCAAGTCCGATACGTTGTTGCCTCTGGTATAAAGGCACGTTGGTGGCCCTGCATAGCCCAAGGGACGGGAGGCATGAAGGGATATTTTTTGCCATAATTTAGCAATTTTAATTTAGCATCACTTCGCGATGTTTGTTTCCAGCGACCAATGCTTGTGATTTCTTGGCGGCACCAGGCCATTGTTTTCCCTCCTGGATTCAAGGAGGCATGGTGCCCCGGTGTCGCCTCTCGCCACACAGTGCCGCCTACCGTCACGATAGTGCCCCTGGCACACCGGCGCGGTGGTGCCCTAGGTTCACCGGCGCAGTGGTGCCCCTGGTACACCGGCGCCAGGGGTGTCCTTGGTTCAAAGAACACTGGATGATTTGCGCCTTACTTTATTTTGGTGGTGCCCCTGGTGCCCCGGCGCGGTGGTGCCCCTGGTGCCCCGGCGCGGTGGTGCCCCCATGGCCCAAGGGGGGGGGGGGCATGACCCCCGTGACCCCCTCCCCCTGGATCCGCCACTGCATTGCACATTGTACACTGGACATGTGCGGGATATCATGTAGACATCAGATAAAGTATTGCCAAAGTTAAGGTAAATGGGTGAGGAAATAGGCCACATGAAAGCATAGGATGCTGGAAAGGGATATTTTGGATGCTGGATATTTTGTGTACACTCCTGTTACGTAAGCCAAGCCCACACAAATATAATATGCATATGGGTTTGGATGGTACTTTTAGACTCAGTGCCTCCTGTGCCCCTCAACGCCTTGAGCAAATGCATACCAGACATGCTGAAGAATGCCACTCCGTATCCTATACCCCAAAAATACCACACACACGACGTTTGACTGAAGCCAGCGGTGGAGACAGCGGCACTGGGTCGCATCGCTGGGCGCTCCCGGACCACCCCATATCAATACACTGTCTCCTGGGGGGTGTCCGATGCCGACGCCGCCACTGCCGGGCTGGCGCCCCTGGGAGGC
>JAXIVJ010002171.1:110000-116151 GCA_036785665.1 Chirona hameri | reverse complement strand
CGGTGTGGTATGCCCGGAGGCGGTGTAGTATGCCCGGAGGCGGTGTTGTATGCCCAAAGGCGGTGTGGTATGCCGGAGGCGGTACAACACCGCCTCCGGGCATGATGATGATAATGATGATGATGATGATGATGATGATGATGATGATGATGATGATGATGATGATGATGATGATGATGATGATGATGATGATGATGATGATGATGATGATGATGATGATGATGAGATGATGATGATGATGATGATGATGATGATGATGATGAGATGATGATGATGATGATGATGATGATGATGATGATGTTGCTGATGATGATGTTGATGATGGTGATGTTGCTGTTGATGATGATGTTGATGATGATGTTGCTGATGATGTTGCTGATGATGTTGCTGATGATGTTGATGATGATGTTGCTGGTGATGTTGCTGGTGATGTTGCTGATGATGTTGCTGATGATGTTGCTGATGATGACGTGAGACAGTGTGGTATGCCCGGAGGCGGTGTGGTATGCCCGGAGGCGGTGTTGTATGCCCGGAGGCGGTGTGGTATGCCCGGAGGCGGTGTAGTATGCCCGGAGGCGGTGTTGTATGCCCGGAGGCGGTGTGGTATGCCCGGAGGCGGTGTAGTATGCCCGGAGGCGGTGTTGTATGCCCGGAGGCGGTTGTGGTATGCCCGGAGGCGGTGTAGTATGCCCGGAGGCGGTGTTGTATGCCCGAAGGCGGTGTGGTATGCCCGGAGGCGGTACAACACCGCTTCCGGGCATGATGATGATGATGATGATGATGATGATGATGATGATGATGATGATGATGATGATGATGATGATGATGATGATGATGATGATGATGATGATGATGATGATGATGATGATGATGATGATGATGATGATGATGATGATGATGATGATGATGATGATGATGATGATGATGATGATGATGATGATGATGATGATGATGATGATGTTGCTGATGATGATGTTGCTGATGATGATTGCTGGATGATGATGTTGTTGATGATGTTGCTGATGATGTTGATGATGATGTTGCTGATGATGTTGATGATGATGTTGATGATGATGTTGATGATGATGTTGATGATGATGTTGATGATGATGTTGATGATGATGTTGATGATGATGTTGATGATGATGTTGATGATGATGTTGATGATGATGTTGATATTGATGATGATGATGATGATGATGTTGATGATGATGTTGATGATGATGTTGCTGATGATGTTGCTGATGATGTTGCTGATGATGTTGATGATGATGTTGCTGGTGATGTTGCTGATGATGTTGCTGATGATGTTGCTGATGATGTTGCTGATGATGACGTGAGACGGTGTGGTATGCCCGGAGGCGGTGTTGTATGCCCGGAGGCGGTGTTGTATGCCCGGAGGCGGTGTGGTATGCCCGGAGGCGGTGTTGTATGCCCGGAGGCGGTGTTGTATGCCCGGAGGCGGTGTGGTATGCCCGGAGGCGGTGTAGTATGCCTGGAGGCGGTGTTGTATGCCCGGAGGCGGTGTGGTATGCCCGGAGGCGGTGTAGTATGCCCGGAGGCGGTGTTGTATGCCCGGAGGCGGTGTGGTATGCCCGGAGCGGTACAACACGCCTCCGGGCATGATGATGATAATGATGATGATGATGATGATGATGATGATGATGATGATGATGATGATGATGATGATGATGATGATGATGATGATGATGATGATGATGATGATGATGATGATGATGATGATGATGATGATGATGATGATGATGATGATGATGATGATGATGATGATGATGATGATGATGATGATGATGCTGCTGATGATGATGATGATGATGATGATGATGATGATGATGATGATGATGATGATGATGATGATGATGATGATGATGATGATGATGATGATGATGATGATGATGATGATGATGATGATGATGATCATGATCATGATTATGATGATGATGATGATGATGATGTTGCTGATGATGATGTTGCTGATGATGATGTTGCTGTTGATGATGATGTTGATGATGATGTTCCTGATGATGTTGCTGATGATGTTGCTGATGATGTTGCTGATGATGTTGCTGATGATGTTGCTGATGATGTTGCTGATGATGACGTGAGACGGTGTGGTATGCCCGGAGGCGGTGTAGTATGCCCGGAGGCGATGTTGTATGCCCGGAGGCGGTGTGGTATGCCCGGAGGCGGTGTAGTATGCCCGGAGGCGGTGTTGTTTGCCCGGAGGCGGTGTGGTATGCCCGGAGGCGGTGTAGTATGCCCGGAGGCGGTGTTGTATGCCCGAAGGCGGTGTGGTATGCCCGGAGGCGGTGTAGTATGCCCGGAGGCGGTGTTGTATGCCCAAAGGCGGTGTGGTATGTCCGGAGGCGGTACAACACCGCCTCCGGGCATGATGATGATAATGATGATGATGATGATGATGATGATGATGATGATGATGATGATGATGATGATGATGATGATGATGATGATGATGATGATGATGATGATGATGATGATGATGATGATGATGATGATGATGATGATGATGATGATGATGTTGCTGATGATGATGTTGCTGATGATGATGTTGCTGATGATGATGTTGTTGATGATGTTGCTGATGATGTTGATGATGATGTTGCTGATGATGTTGCTGATGATGTTGATGATGATGTTGATGATGATGTTGATGATGATGTTGATGATGATGTTGATGATGATGTTGATGATGATGTTGATGATGATGTTGATGATGATGTTGATGATGATGTTGATATTGATGATGATGATGATGATGATGTTGATGATGATGTTGATGATGATGTTGCTGATGATGTTGCTGATGATGTTGCTGATGATGTTGCTGATGATGTTGCTGGTGATGTTGCTGATGATGTTGCTGATGATGTTGCTGATGATGTTGCTGATGATGACGTGAGACGGTGTGGTATGCCCGGAGGCGGTGTTGTATGCCCGGAGGCGGTGTTGTATGCCCGGAGGCGGTGTGGTATGCCCGGAGGCGGTGTTGTATGCCCGGAGGCGGTGTTGTATGCCCGGAGGCGGTGTGGTATGCCCGGAGGCGGTGTAGTATGCCTGGAGGCGGTGTTGTATGCCCGGAGGCGGTGTGGTATGCCCGGAGGCGGTGTAGTATGCTTGGAGGCGGTGTTGTATGCCCGGAGGCGGTGTGGTATGCCCGGAGGCGGTACAACACCGCCTCCGGGCATGATGATGATAATGATGATGATGATGATGATGATGATGATGATGATGATGATGATGATGATGATGATGATGATGATGATGATGATGATGATGATGATGATGAGATGATGATGATGATGATGATGATGATGATGATGATGATGATGATGATGATGATGATGATGATGATGATGATGATGATGATGATGATGATGATGATGCTGATGATGATGATGATGATGATGATGATGATGATGATGATGATGATGATGATGATGATGATGATGATGATGATGATGATGATGATGATGATGATGATGATGATCATGATCATGATGATGATGATGATGATGATGATGATGTTGCTGATGATGATGTTGCTGATGATGATGTTGCTGTTGATGATGATGTTGATGATGATGTTCCTGATGATGTTGCTGATGATGTTGCTGATGATGTTGATGATGATGTTGCTGGTGATGTTGCTGATGATGTTGCTGATGATGTTGATGATGATGTTGATGATGATGTTGATGATGATGTTGATGATGATGTTGATGATGATGTTGATGATGATGTTGCTGATGATGATGTTGCTGATGATGATGTTGCTGATGATGATGTTGTTGATGATGTTGCTGATGATATTGATGATGATGTTGCTGATGATGTTGCTGATGATGTTGATGATGATGTTGATGATGATGTTGATGATGATGTTGATGATGATGTTGATGATGATGTTGATGATGATGTTGATGATGATGTTGATGATGATGTCGATGATGATGTTGATGTTGATGATGATGTTGATGATGATGTTGATGATGATGTTGATGATGATGTTGCTGATGATGTTGCTGATGATGTTGCTGATGATGTTGCTGATGATGTTGCTGATTATGTCGATGATGATGTTGCTGGTGATGTTGCTGATGATGTTGCTGATGATGTTGCTGATGATGTTGCCGTGAGACGTGAGACGGATGACGTGAGACGGTGTGGTATGCCCGGAGGCGGTGTTGTATGCCCGGAGGCGTTGTTGTATGCCCGGAGGCGGTGTGGTATGCCCGGAGGTGGTGTTGTATGCCCGGAGGCGGTGTTGTATGCCCGGAGGCGGTGTGGTATGCCCGGAGGCGGTGTAGTATGCCCGGAGGCGGTGTTGTATGCCCGGAGGCAGTGTGGTATGCCCGGAGGCGGTGTAGTATGCCCGGAGGCGGTGTTGTATGCCCGGAGGCGGTGTGGTATGCCCGGAGGCGGTGTAGTATGCCCGGAGGCGGTGTTGTATGCCCGGAGGCGGTGTGGTATGCCCGGAGGCGGTGTAGTATGCCCGGAGGCGGTGTTGTATGCCCGGAGGCGGTACAACACCGCCTCCGGGCATGATGATGATATATGATGATGATGATGATGATGATGATGATGATGATGATGATGATGATGATGATGATGATGATGATGATGATGATGATGATGATGATGATGATGATGATGATGATGATGATGATGTTGCTGATGATGATGTTGCTGATGGTGATGTTGCTGTTGATGATGATGTTGATGATGATGTTGCTGATGATGTTGCTGATGATGTTGCTGATGATGTTGATGATGATGTTGCTGGTGATGTTGCTGATGATGTTGCTGATGATGTTGCTGATGATGTTGCTGATGATGACGTGAGACGGTGTGGTATGCCCGGAGGCGGTGTTGTATGCCCGGAGGCGGTGTTGTATGCCCGGAGGCGGTGTGGTATGCCCGGAGGCGGTGTAGTATGCCCGGAGGCGGTGTTGTATGCCCGGAGGCGGTGTGGTATGCCCGGAGGCGGTGTAGTATGCCCGGAGGCGGTGTTGTATGCCCGGAGGCGGTACAACACCGCCTCCGGGCATGATGATGATAATGATGATGATGATGATGATGATGATGATGATGATGATGATGATGATGATGATGATGATGATGATGATGATGATGATGATGATGATGATGATGATGATGATGATGATGATGATGATGATGATGATGATGTTGCTGATGATGATGTTGCTGATGATGATGTTGCTGATGATGATGTTGTTGATGATGTTGCTGATGATGTTGATGATGATGTTGCTGATGATGATGTTGCTGATGATGATGTTGCTGATGATGATGTTGTTGATGATGTTGCTGATGATGTTGATGATGATGTTGCTGATGATGTTGCTGATGATGTTGATGATGATGTTGATGATGATGTTGATGATGATGTTGATGATGATGTTGATGATGATGTTGATGATGATGTTGATGATGATGTTGATGATGATGTTGATGATGATGTTGATATTGATGATGATGATGATGATGATGTTGATGATGATGTTGATGATGATGTTGCTGATGATGTTGCTGATGATGTTGCTGATGATGTTGATGATGATGTTGCTGGTGATGTTGCTGATGATGTTGCTGATGATGTTGCTGATGATGTTGCTGATGATGACGTGAGACGGTGTGGTATGCCCGGAGGCGGTGTTGTATGCCCGGAGGCGGTGTTGTATGCCCGGAGGCGGTGTGGTATGCCCGGAGGCGGTGTTGTATGCCCGGAGGCGGTGTTGTATGCCCGGAGGCGGTGTGGTATGCCCGGAGGCGGTGTAGTATGCCTGGAGGCGGTGTTGTATGCCCGGAGGCGGTGTGGTATGCCCGGAGGCGGTGTAGTATGCCCGGAGGCGGTGTTGTATGCCCGGAGGCGGTGTGGTATGCCCGGAGGCGGTGTAGTATGCCCGGAGGCGGTGTTGTATGCCCGAAGGCGGTGTGGTATGCACGGAGGCGGTGTAGTATGCCCGGAGGCGGTGTTGTATGCCCAAAGGCGGTGTGGTATGCCCGGAGGCGGTACAACACCGCCTCCGGGCATGATGATGATAATGATGATGATGATGATGATGATGATGATGATGATGATGATGATGAT
>JAXIVJ010002171.1:92500-97500 GCA_036785665.1 Chirona hameri | reverse complement strand
GAGGCGGTGTTGTATGCCCGGAGGCGGTACAACACCGCCTCCGGGCATGATGATGATAATGATGATGATGATGATGATGATGATGATGATGATGATGATGATGATGATGATGATGATGATGATGATGATGATGATGATGATGATGATGATGATGATGATGATGATGATGATGATGATGATGTTGCTGATGATGATGTTGCTGATGGTGATGTTGCTGTTGATGATGATGTTGATGATGATGTTGCTGATGATGTTGCTGATGATGTTGCTGATGATGTTGATGATGATGTTGCTGGTGATGTTGCTGATGATGTTGCTGATGATGTTGCTGATGATGTTGCTGATGATGACGTGAGACGGTGTGGTATGCCCGGAGGCGGTGTAGTATGCCCGGAGGCGATGTTGTATGCCCGGAGGCGGTGTGGTATGCCCGGAGGCGGTGTAGTATGCCCGGAGGCGGTGTTGTATGCCCGGAGGCGGTGTGGTATGCCCGGAGGCGGTGTAGTATGCCCGGAGGCGGTGTTGTATGCCCGAAGGCGGTGTGGTATGCCCGGAGGCGGTGTAGTATGCCCGGAGGCGGTGTTGTATGCCCAAAGGCGGTGTGGTATGCCCGGAGGCGGTACAACACCGCCTCCGGGCATGATGATGATAATGATGATGATGATGATGATGATGATGATGATGATGATGATGATGATGATGATGATGATGATGATGATGATGATGATGATGATGATGATGATGATGATGATGATGATGATGATGATGATGATGATGATGATGATGATGATGATGATGATGATGTTGCTGATGATGTTGCTGATGATGTTGATGATGATGTTGCTGATGATGTTGCTGATGATGTTGATGATGATGTTGATGATGATGTTGATGATGATGTTGATGATGATGTTGATGATGATGTTGATGATGATGTTGATGATGATGTTGATATTGATGATGATGATGATGATGATGATGTTGATGATGATGTTGATGATGATGTTGCTGATGATGTTGCTGATGATGTTGCTGATGATGTTGATGATGATGTTGCTGGTGATGTTGCTGATGATGTTGCTGATGATGTTGCTGATGATGTTGCTGATGATGACGTGAGACGGTGTGGTATGCCCGGAGGCGGTGTTGTATGCCCGGAGGCGGTGTTGTATGCCCGGAGGCGGTGTGGTATGCCCGGAGGCGGTGTTGTATGCCCGGAGGCGGTGTTGTATGCCCGGAGGCGGTGTGGTATGCCCGGAGGCGGTGTAGTATGCCTGGAGGCGGTGTTGTATGCCCGGAGGCGGTGTGGTATGCCCGGAGGCGGTGTAGTATGCCCGGAGGCGGTGTTGTATGCCCGGAGGCGGTGTGGTATGCCCGGAGGCGGTACAACACCGCCTCCGGGCATGATGATGATAATGATGATGATGATGATGATGATGATGATGATGATGATGATGATGATGATGATGATGATGATGATGATGATGATGATGATGATGATGATGATGATGATGATGATGATGATGATGATGATGATGATGATGATGATGATGATGATGATGATGATGATGATGATGATGATGATGATGATGATGCTGATGATGATGATGATGATGATGATGATGATGATGATGATGATGATGATGATGATGATGATGATGATGATGATGATGATGATGATGATGATGATGATGATGATGATGATGATGATGATCATGATCATGATGATGATGATGATGATGATGATGATGTTGCTGATGATGATGTTGCTGATGATGATGTTGCTGTTGATGATGATGTTGATGATGATGTTGCTGATGATGTTGCTGATGATGTTGCTGATGATGTTGATGATGATGTTGCTGGTGATGTTGCTGATGATGTTGCTGATGATGTTGATGATGATGTTGATGATGATGTTGATGATGATGTTGATGATGATGTTGATGATGATGTTGATGATGATGTTGCTGATGATGATGTTGCTGATGATGATGTTGCTGATGATGATGTTGTTGATGATGTTGCTGATGATATTGATGATGATGTTGCTGATGATGTTGCTGATGATGTTGATGATGATGTTGATGATGATGTTGATGATGATGTTGATGATGATGTTGATGATGATGTTGATGATGATGTTGATGATGATGTTGATGATGATGTTGATGATGATGTTGATGTTGATGATGATGTTGATGATGATGTTGATGATGATGTTGATGATGATGTTGCTGATGATGTTGCTGATGATGTTGCTGATGATGTTGCTGATGATGTTGCTGATTATGTCGATGATGATGTTGCTGGTGATGTTGCTGATGATGTTGCTGATGATGTTGCTGATGATGTTGCTAATGATGACGTGAGACGGTGTGGTATGCCCGGAGGCGGTGTTGTATGCCCGGAGGCGTTGTTGTATGCCCGGAGGCGGTGTGGTATGCCCGGAGGCGGTGTTGTATGCCCGGAGGCGGTGTTGTATGCCCGGAGGCGGTGTGGTATGCCCGGAGGCGGTGTAGTATGCCCGGAGGCGGTGTTGTATGCCCGGAGGCAGTGTGGTATGCCCGGAGGCGGTGTAGTATGCCCGGAGGCGGTGTTGTATGCCCGGAGGCGGTGTGGTATGCCCGGAGGCGGTGTAGTATGCCCGGAGGCGGTGTTGTATGCCCGGAGGCGGTGTGGTATGCCCGGAGGCGGTGTAGTATGCCCGGAGGCGGTGTTGTATGCCCGGAGGCGGTACAACACCGCCTCCGGGCATGATGATGATAATGATGATGATGATGATGATGATGATGATGATGATGATGATGATGATGATGATGATGATGATGATGATGATGATGATGATGATGATGATGATGATGATGATGATGATGATGTTGCTGATGATGATGTTGCTGATGGTGATGTTGCTGTTGATGATGATGTTGATGATGATGTTGCTGATGATGTTGCTGATGATGTTGCTGATGATGTTGATGATGATGTTGCTGGTGATGTTGCTGATGATGTTGCTGATGATGTTGCTGATGATGTTGCTGATGATGACGTGAGACGGTGTGGTATGCCCGGAGGCGGTGTTGTATGCCCGGAGGCGGTGTTGTATGCCCGGAGGCGGTGTGGTATGCCCGGAGGCGGTGTAGTATGCCTGGAGGCGGTGTTGTATGCCCGGAGGCGGTGTGGTATGCCCGGAGGCGGTGTAGTATGCCCGGAGGCGGTGTTGTATGCCCGGAGGCGGTGTGGTATGCCCGGAGGCGGTACAACACCGCCTCCGGGCATGATGATGATAATGATGATGATGATGATGATGATGATGATGATGATGATGATGATGATGATGATGATGATGATGATGATGATGATGATGATGATGATGATGATGATGATGATGATGATGATGATGATGATGATGATGATGATGATGATGATGATGATGATGATGATGATGATGATGATGCTGCTGATGATGATGATGATGATGATGATGATGATGATGATGATGATGATGATGATGATGATGATGATGATGATGATGATGATGATGATGATGATGATGATGATGATGATGATGATGATGTTGCTGATGATGATGTTGCTGATGATGATGTTGCTGATGATGATGTTGTTGATGATGTTGCTGATGATGTTGATGATGATGTTGCTGATGATGATGTTGCTGATGATGATGTTGCTGATGATGATGATGTTGATGATGTTGCTGATGATGTTGATGATGATGTTGCTGATGATGTTGCTGATGATGTTGATGATGATGTTGATGATGATGTTGATGATGATGTTGATGATGATGTTGATGATGATGTTGATGATGATGTTGATGATGATGTTGATGATGATGTTGATGATGATGTTGATATTGATGATGATGATGATGATGATGTTGATGATGATGTTGATGATGATGTTGCTGATGATGTTGCTGATGATGTTGCTGATGATGTTGATGATGATGTTGCTGGTGATGTTGCTGATGATGTTGCTGATGATGTTGCTGATGATGTTGCTGAATGATGACGTGAGACGGTGTGGTATGCCCGGAGGCGGTGTTGTATGCCCGGAGGCGGTGTTGTATGCCGGAGGCGGTGTGGTATGCCCGGAGGCGGTGTTGTATGCCCGGAGGCGGTGTTGTATGCCCGGAGGCGGTGTGGTATGCCCGGAGGCGGTGTAGTATGCCTGGAGGCGGTGTTGTATGCCCGGAGGCGGTGTGGTATGCCCGGAGGCGGTGTAGTATGCCCGGAGGCGGTGTTGTATGCCCGGAGGCGGTGTGGTATGCCCGGAGGCGGTGTAGTATGCCCGGAGGCGGTGTTGTATGCCCGAAGGCGGTGTGGTATGCCCGGAGGCGGTGTAGTATGCCCGGAGGCGGTGTTGTATGCCCAAAGGCGGTGTGGTATGCCCGGAGGCGGTACAACACCGCCTCCGGGCATGATGATGATAATGATGATGATGATGATGATGATGATGATGATGATGATGATGATGATGATGATGATGATGATGATGATGATGATGATGATGATGATGATGATGATGATGATGATGATGATGATGATGATGATGTTGCTGATGATGATGTTGCTGATGATGTTGCTGATGATGATGTTGTTGATGATGTTGCTGATGATGTTGATGATGATGTTGCTGATGATGTTGCTGATGATGTTGATGATGATGTTGATGATGATGTTGATGATGATGTTGATGATGATGTTGATGATGATGTTGATGATGATGTTGATGATGATGTTGATGATGATGTTGATGATGATGTTGATATTGATGATGATGATGATGATGATGTTGATGATGATGTTGATGATGATGTTGCTGATGATGTTGCTGATGATGTTGCTGATGATGTTGATGATGATGTTGCTGGTGATGTTGCTGATGATGTTGCTGATGATGTTGCTGATGATGTTGCTGATGATGACGTGAGACGGTGTGGTATGCCCGGAGGCGGTGTTGTATGCCCGGAGGCG
>JAXIVJ010002171.1:85000-87500 GCA_036785665.1 Chirona hameri | reverse complement strand
TGATGATGATGATGATGATGATGATGATGATGATGATGATGATGATGATGATGATGATGATGATGATGATGATGATGATGATGATGATGATGATGATGATGATGATGATGATGATGATGATGATGATGATGATGATGATGATGATGATGATGATGATGATGATGATGATGCTGATGATGATGATGATGATGATGATGATGATGATGATGATGATGATGATGATGATGATGATGATGATGATGATGATGATGATGATGATGATGATGATGATGATGATGATGATGATGATGATGTTGCTGATGATGATGTTGCTGATGATGATGTTGCTGATGATGATGTTGTTGATGATGTTGCTGATGATGTTGATGATGATGTTGCTGATGATGATGTTGCTGATGATGATGTTGCTGATGATGATGTTGTTGATGATGTTGCTGATGATGTTGATGATGATGTTGCTGATGATGTTGCTGATGATGTTGATGATGATGTTGATGATGATGTTGATGATGATGTTGATGATGATGTTGATGATGATGTTGATGATGATGTTGATGATGATGTTGATGATGATGTTGATGATGATGTTGATATTGATGATGATGATGATGATGATGTTGATGATGATGTTGATGATGATGTTGCTGATGATGTTGCTGATGATGTTGCTGATGATGTTGATGATGATGTTGCTGGTGATGTTGCTGATGATGTTGCTGATGATGTTGCTGATGATGTTGCTGATGATGACGTGAGACGGTGTGGTATGCCCGGAGGCGGTGTTGTATGCCCGGAGGCGGTGTTGTATGCCCGGAGGCGGTGTGGTATGCCCGGAGGCGGTGTTGTATGCCCGGAGGCGGTGTTGTATGCCCGGAGGCGGTGTGGTATGCCCGGAGGCGGTGTAGTATGCCTGGAGGCGGTGTTGTATGCCCGGAGGCGGTGTGGTATGCCCGGAGGCGGTGTAGTATGCCCGGAGGCGGTGTTGTATGCCCGGAGGCGGTGTGGTATGCCCGGAGGCGGTGTAGTATGCCCGGAGGCGGTGTTGTATGCCCGAAGGCGGTGTGGTATGCCCGGAGGCGGTGTAGTATGCCCGGAGGCGGTGTTGTATGCCCAAAGGCGGTGTGGTATGCCCGGAGGCGGTACAACACCGCCTCCGGGCATGATGATGATAATGATGATGATGATGATGATGATGATGATGATGATGATGATGATGATGATGATGATGATGATGATGATGATGATGATGATGATGATGATGATGATGATGATGATGATGATGATGATGATGATGTTGCTGATGATGATGTTGCTGATGATGATGTTGCTGATGATGATGTTGTTGATGATGTTGCTGATGATGTTGATGATGATGTTGCTGATGATGTTGCTGATGATGTTGATGATGATGTTGATGATGATGTTGATGATGATGTTGATGATGATGTTGATGATGATGTTGATGATGATGTTGATGATGATGTTGATGATGATGTTGATGATGATGTTGATATTGATGATGATGATGATGATGATGTTGATGATGATGTTGATGATGATGTTGCTGATGATGTTGCTGATGATGTTGCTGATGATGTTGATGATGATGTTGCTGGTGATGTTGCTGATGATGTTGCTGATGATGTTGCTGATGATGTTGCTGATGATGACGTGAGACGGTGTGGTATGCCCGGAGGCGGTGTTGTATGCCCGGAGGCGGTGTTGTATGCCCGGAGGCGGTGTGGTATGCCCGGAGGCGGTGTTGTATGCCCGGAGGCGGTGTTGTATGCCCGGAGGCGGTGTGGTATGCCCGGAGGCGGTGTAGTATGCCTGGAGGCGGTGTTGTATGCCCGGAGGCGGTGTGGTATGCCCGGAGGCGGTGTAGTATGCCCGGAGGCGGTGTTGTATGCCCGGAGGCGGTGTGGTATGCCCGGAGGCGGTACAACACCGCCTCCGGGCATGATGATGATAATGATGATGATGATGATGATGATGATGATGATGATGATGATGATGATGATGATGATGATGATGATGATGATGATGATGATGATGATGATGATGATGATGATGATGATGATGATGATGATGATGATGATGATGATGATGATGATGATGATGATGATGATGATGATGATGATGATGATGATGATGCTGCTGATGATGATGATGATGATGATGATGATGATGATGATGATGATGATGATGATGATGATGATGATGATGATGATGATGATGATGATGATGATGATGATGATGATGATCATGATCATGATGATGATGATGATGATGATGATGATGTTGCTGATGATGATGTTGCTGATGATGATGTTGCTGTTGATGATGATGTTGATGATGATGTTCCTGATGATGTTGCTGATGATGTTGCTGATGATGTTGATGATGATGTTGCTGGTGATGTTGCTGATGATGTTGCTGATGATGTTGATGATGATGTTGATGATGATGTTGATGATGATGTTGATGATGATGTTGATGA
>JAXIVJ010002171.1:75000-80000 GCA_036785665.1 Chirona hameri | reverse complement strand
CATGTTGATGATGATGTTGATGATGATGTTGATGATGATGTTGATGATGATGTTGATGTTGATGATGATGATGATGATGATGATGATGATGATGATGATGATGATGATGATGATGATGATGATGATGATGATGATGTTCCCGATGATGATGTTGCTGATGGTGATGTTGCTGTTGATGATGATGTTGATGATGATGTTGCTGATGATGTTGCTGATGATGTTGCTGATGATGTTGATGATGATGTTGCTGGTGATGTTGCTGATGATGTTGCTGATGATGTTGTTGATGATGTTGCTGATGATGACGTGAGACGGTGTGGTATGCCCGGAGGCGGTGTAGTATGCCCGGAGGCGGTGTTGTATGCCCGGAGGCGGTGTGGTATGCCCGGAGGCAGTGTAGTATGCCCGGAGGCGGTGTTGTATGCCCATAGGCGGTGTGGTATGCCCGGAGGCGGTGTAGTATGCCCGGAGGCGGTGTTGTATGCCCGGAGGCGGTGTGGTATGCCCGGAGGCGGTGTAGTATGCCCGGAGGCGGTGTTGTATGCCCGGAGGCGGTGTGGTATGCCCGGAGGCGGTACAACACCGCATCCGGGCATGATGATGATGATGATGATGATGATGATGATGATGATGATGATGATGATGATGATGATGATGATGATGATGATGATGATGATGATGATGATGATGATGATGATGATGATGATGATGATGATGATGATGATGATGATGATGATGATGATGTTGCTGATGATGATGTTGCTGTTGATGATGATGTTGATGATGATGTTCCTGATGATGTTGCTGATGATGTTGCTGATGATGTTGATGATGATGTTGCTGGTGATGTTGCTGATGATGTTGCTGATGATGTTGCTGATGATGTTGCTGATGATGACGTGAGACGGTGTGGTATGCCCGGAGGCGGTGTTGTATGCCCGGAGGCGGTGTTGTATGCCCGGAGGCGGTGTGGTATGCCCGGAGGCGGTGTTGCATGTCCGGAGGCGGTGTTGTATGCCCGGAGGCGGTGTGGTATGCCCGGAGGCGGTGTAGTATGCCCGGAGGCGGTGTTGTATGCCCGGAGGCGGTGTGGTATGCCCGGAGGCGGTGTAGTATGCCCGGAGGCGGTGTTGTATGCCCGGAGGCGGTGTGGTATGCCCGGAGGCGGTGTAGTATGCCCGGAGGCGGTGTTGTATGCCCGGAGGCGGTGTGGTATGCCCGGAGGCGGTGTAGTATGCCCGGAGGCGGTGTTGTATGCCCGGAGGCGGTGTGGTATGCCCGGAGGCGGTGTAGTATGCCCGGAGGCGGTGTTGTATGCCCGGAGGCGGTGTGGTATGCCCGGAGGCGGTGTAGTATGCCCGGAGGCGGTGTTGTATGCCCGGAGGCGGTGTGGTATGCCCGGAGGCGGTGTAGTATGCCCGGAGGCGGTGTTGTATGCCCGGAGGCGGTGTGGTATGCCCGGAGGCGGTGTAGTATGCCCGGAGGCGGTGTTGTATGCCCGGAGGCGGTGTGGTATGCCCGGAGGCGGTACAACACCGCCTCCGGGCATGATGATGATGATGATGATGATGATGATGATGATGATGATGATGATGATGATGATGATGATGATGATGATGATGATGATGATGATGATGATGATGATGATGATGATGATGATGATGATGATGATGATGATGATGATGATGATGATGATGATGATGATGATGATGATGATGATGATGATGATGATGATGATGATGATGATGATGATGATGATGATGATGATGATGATGTTGCTGATGATGATGTTGATGATGGTGATGTTGCTGTTGATGTTGATGTTGATGATGATGTTGCTGATGATGTTGCTGATGATGTTGCTGATGATGTTGATGATGATGTTGCTGGTGATGTTGCTGATGATGTTGCTGATGATGTTGCTGATGATGTTGCTGATGATGACGTGAGACGGTGTGGTATGCCCGGAGGCGGTGTGGTATGCCCGGAGGCGGTGTAGTATGCCCGGAAGCGGTGTTGTATGCCCGGAGGCGGTGTGGTATGCCCGGAGGCGGTGTAGTATGCCCGGAGGCGGTGTTGTATGCCCGGAGGCGGTGTGGTATGCCCGGAGGCGGTGTAGTATGCCCGGAGGCGGTGTTGTATGCCCGGAGGCGGTGTGGTATGCCCGGAGGCGGTGTAGTATGCCCGGAGGCGGTGTTGTATGCCCGAAGGCGGTGTGGTATGCCCGGAGGCGGTACAACACCGCCTCCGGGCATGATGATGATGATGATGATGATGATGATGATGATGATGATGATGATGATGATGATGATGATGATGATGATGATGATGATGATGATGATGATGATGATGATGATGATGATGATGATGATGATGATGATGATGATGATGATGATGATGATGTTGCTGATGATGATGTTGCTGATGATGATGTTGTTGATGATGTTGCTGATGATGTTGATGATGATGTTGCTGATGATGATGTTGCTGATGATGATGTTGCTGATGATGATGTTGTTGATGATGTTGCTGATGATGTTGATGATGATGTTGCTGATGATGTTGCTGATGATGTTGATGATGATGTTGATGATGATGTTGATGATGATGTTGATGATGATGTTGATGATGATGTTGATGATGATGTTGATGATGATGTTGATGATGATGTTGATGATGATGTTGATATTGATGATGATGATGATGATGATGTTGATGATGATGTTGATGATGATGTTGCTGATGATGTTGCTGATGATGTTGCTGATGATGTTGATGATGATGTTGCTGGTGATGTTGCTGATGATGTTGCTGATGATGTTGCTGATGATGTTGCTAATGATGACGTGAGACGGTGTGGTATGCCCGGAGGCGGTGTTGTATGCCCGGAGGCGGTGTTGTATGCCCGGAGGCGGTGTGGTATGCCCGGAGGCGGTGTTGTATGCCCGGAGGCGGTGTTGTATGCCCGGAGGCGGTGTGGTATGCCCGGAGGCGGTGTAGTATGCCTGGAGGCGGTGTTGTATGCCCGGAGGCGGTGTGGTATGCCCGGAGGCGGTGTAGTATGCCCGGAGGCGGTGTTGTATGCCCGGAGGCGGTGTGGTATGCCCGGAGGCGGTACAACACCGCCTCCGGGCATGATGATGATAATGATGATGATGATGATGATGATGATGATGATGATGATGATGATGATGATGATGATGATGATGATGATGATGATGATGATGATGATGATGATGATGATGATGATGATGATGATGATGATGATGATGATGATGTTGCTGATGATGATGTTGCTGATGATGATGTTGCTGATGATGATGTTGCTGATGATGATGTTGTTGATGATGTTGCTGATGATGTTGATGATGATGTTGCTGATGATGTTGCTGATGATGTTGATGATGATGTTGATGATGATGTTGATGATGAGTTGATGATGATGTTGATGATGATGTTGATGATGATGTTGATGATGATGTTGATGATGATGTTGATGATGATGTTGATATTGATGATGATGATGATGATGATGTTGATGATGATGTTGATGATGATGTTGCTGATGATGTTGCTGATGATGTTGCTGATGATGTTGATGATGATGTTGCTGGTGATGTTGCTGATGATGTTGCTGATGATGTTGCTGATGATGTTGCTGATGATGACGTGAGACGGTGTGGTATGCCCGGAGGCGGTGTTGTATGCCGGAGGCGGTGTTGTATGCCGGAGGCGGTGTGGTATGCCCGAGGCGGTGTTGTATGCCCGGAGGCGGTGTTGTATGCCCGGAGGCGGTGTGGTATGCCCGGAGGCGGTGTAGTATGCCTGGAGGCGGTGTTGTATGCCCGGAGGCGGTGTGGTATGCCCGGAGGCGGTGTAGTATGCCGGAGGCGGTGTTGTATGCCGGAGGCGTGTGGTATGCCCGGAGGCGGTACAACACCGCCTCCGGGCATGATGATGATAATGATGATGATGATGATGATGATGATGATGATGATGATGATGATGATGATGATGATGATGATGATGATGATGATGATGATGATGATGATGATGATGATGATGATGATGATGATGATGATGATGATGATGATGATGATGATGATGATGATGATGATGATGATGATGATGATGATGATGATGATGCTGATGATGATGATGATGATGATGATGATGATGATGATGATGATGATGATGATGATGATGATGATGATCATGATGATGATGATGATGATGATGATGATGATGATGATCATGATCATGATGATGATGATGATGATGATGATGATGTTGCTGATGATGATGTTGCTGATGATGATGTTGCTGTTGATGATGATGTTGATGATGATGTTCCTGATGATGTTGCTGATGATGTTGCTGATGATGTTGATGATGATGTTGCTGGTGATGTTGCTGATGATGTTGCTGATGATGTTGATGATGATGTTGATGATGATGTTGATGATGATGTTGATGATGTGTTGATGATGATGTTGATGATGATGTTGCTGATGATGATGTTGCTGATGATGATGTTGCTGATGATGATGTTGTTGATGATGTTGCTGATGATATTGATGATGATGTTGCTGATGATGTTGCTGATGATGTTGATGATGATGTTGATGATGATGTTGATGATGATGTTGATGATGATGTTGATGATGATGTTGATGATGATGTTGATGATGATGTTGATGATGATGTTGATGATGATGTTGATGTTGATGATGATGTTGATGATGATGTTGATGATGATGTTGATGATGATGTTGCTGATGATGTTGCTGATGATGTTGCTGATGATGTTGCTGATGATGTTGCTGATTATGTCGATGATGATGTTGCTGGTGATGTTGCTGATGATGTTGCTGATGATGTTGCTGATGATGTTGCTAATGATGACGTGAGACGGTGTGGTATGCCCGGAGGCGGTGTTGTATGCCCGGAGGCGTTGTTGTATGCCCGGAGGCGGTGTGGTATGCCCGAGGCGGTGTTGT
>JAXIVJ010002171.1:37500-65000 GCA_036785665.1 Chirona hameri | reverse complement strand
TGATGATGATGATGATGATGATGATGATGATGATGTTCCCGATGATGATGTTGCTGATGGTGATGTTGCTGTTGATGATGATGTTGATGATGATGTTGCTGATGATGTTGCTGATGATGTTGCTGATGATGTTGATGATGATGTTGCTGGTGATGTTGCTGATGATGTTGCTGATGATGTTGCTGATGATGACGTGAGACGGTGTGGTATGCCCGGAGGCGGTGTTGTATGCCCGGATGCGGTGTGGTATGCCCGGAGGCAGTGTAGTATGCCCGGAGGCGGTGTTGTATGCCCATAGGCGGTGTGGTATGCCCGGAGGCGGTGTAGTATGCCCGGAGGCGGTGTTGTATGCCCGGAGGCGGTGTGGTATGCCCGGAGGCGGTGTAGTATGCCCGGAGGCGGTGTTGTATGCCCGGAGGCGGTGTGGTATGCCCGGAGGCGGTACAACACCGCCTCCGGGCATGATGATGATGATGATGATGATGATGATGATGATGATGATGATGATGATGATGATGATGATGATGATGATGATGATGATGATGATGATGATGATGATGATGATGATGATGATGATGATGATGTTGCTGATGATGATGTTGCTGTTGATGATGATGTTGATGATGATGTTCCTGATGATGTTGCTGATGATGTTGCTGATGATGTTGATGATGATGTTGCTGGTGATGTTGCTGATGATGTTGCTGATGATGTTGCTGATGATGTTGCTGATGATGACGTGAGACGGTGTGGTATGCCCGGAGGCGGTGTTGTATGCCCGGAGGCGGTGTTGTATGCCCGGAGGCGGTGTGGTATGCCCGGAGGCGGTGTTGCATGCCCGGAGGCGGTGTTGTATGCCCGGAGGCGGTGTGGTATGCCCGGAGGCGGTGTAGTATGCCCGGAGGCGGTGTTGTATGCCCGGAGGCGGTGTGGTATGCCCGGAGGCGGTGTAGTATGCCCGGAGGCGGTGTTGTATGCCCGGAGGCGGTGTGGTATGCCCGGAGGCGGTGTAGTATGCCCGGAGGCGGTGTTGTATGCCCGGAGGCGGTGTGGTATGCCCGGAGGCGGTGTAGTATGCCCGGAGGCGGTGTTGTATGCCCGGAGGCGGTGTGGTATGCCCGGAGGCGGTGTAGTATGCCCGGAGGCGGTGTTGTATGCCCGGAGGCGGTGTGGTATGCCCGGAGGCGGTGTAGTATGCCCGGAGGCGGTGTTGTATGCCCGGAGGCGGTACAACACCGCCTCCGGGCATGATGATGATAATGATGATGATGATGATGATGATGATGATGATGATGATGATGATGATGATGATGATGATGATGATGATGATGATGATGATGATGATGATGATGATGATGATGATGATGATGATGATGATGATGATGATGATGATGATGATGTTGCTGATGATGATGTTGCTGATGGTGATGTTGCTGTTGATGATGATGTTGATGATGATGTTGCTGATGATGTTGCTGATGATGTTGCTGATGATGTTGATGATGATGTTGCTGGTGATGTTGCTGATGATGTTGCTGATGATGTTGCTGATGATGTTGCTGATGATGACGTGAGACGGTGTGGTATGCCCGGAGGCGGTGTAGTATGCCCGGAGGCGATGTTGTATGCCCGGAGGCGGTGTGGTATGCCCGGAGGCGGTGTAGTATGCCCGGAGGCAGTGTTGTATGCCCGGAGGCGGTGTGGTATGCCCGGAGGCGGTGTAGTATGCCCGGAGGCGGTGTTGTATGCCCGAAGGCGGTGTGGTATGCCCAGAGGCGGTGTAGTATGCCCGGAGGCGGTGTTGTATGCCCAAAGGCGGTGTGGTATGCCCGGAGGCGGTACAACACCGCCTCCGGGCATGATGATGATAATGATGATGATGATGATGATGATGATGATGATGATGATGATGATGATGATGATGATGATGATGATGATGATGATGATGATGATGATGATGATGATGATGATGATGATGATGATGATGATGATGATGATGATGTTGCTGATGATGATGTTGCTGATAATGATGTTGCTGATGATGATGTTGTTGATGATGTTGCTGATGATGTTGATGATGATGTTGCTGATGATGTTGCTGATGATGTTGATGATGATGTTGATGATGATGTTGATGATGATGTTGATGATGATGTTGATGATGATGTTGATGATGATGTTGATGATGATGTTGATGATGATGTTGATGATGATGTTGATATTGATGATGATGATGATGATGATGTTGATGATGATGTTGATGATGATGTTGCTGATGATGTTGCTGATGATGTTGCTGATGATGTTGATGATGATGTTGCTGGTGATGTTGCTGATGATGTTGCTGATGATGTTGCTGATGATGTTGCTGATGATGACGTGAGACGGTGTGGTATGCCCGGAGGCGGTGTTGTATGCCCGGAGGCGGTGTTGTATGCCCGGAGGCGGTGTGGTATGCCCGGAGGCGGTGTTGTATGCCCGGAGGCGGTGTTGTATGCCCGGAGGCGGTGTGGTATGCCCGGAGGCGGTGTAGTATGCCTGGAGGCGGTGTTGTATGCCCGGAGGCGGTGTGGTATGCCCGGAGGCGGTGTAGTATGCCCGGAGGCGGTGTTGTATGCCCGGAGGCGGTGTGGTATGCCCGGAGGCGGTACAACACCGCCTCCGGGCATGATGATGATAATGATGATGATGATGATGATGATGATGATGATGATGATGATGATGATGATGATGATGATGATGATGATGATGATGATGATGATGATGATGATGATGATGATGATGATGATGATGATGATGATGATGATGATGATGATGATGATGATGATGATGATGATGATGATGATGATGATGATGATGCTGATGATGATGATGATGATGATTATGATGATGATGATGATGATGATGATGATGATGATGATGATGATGATGATGATGATGATGATGATGATGATGATGATGATGATGATGATGATGATGATCATGATCATGATGATGATGATGATGATGATGATGATGTTGCTGATGATGATGTTGCTGATGATGATGTTGCTGTTGATGATGATGTTGATGATGATGTTCCTGATGATGTTGCTGATGATGTTGCTGATGATGATGATGATGATGATTATGATGATGATGATGATGATGATGATGATGATGATGATGATGATGATGATGATGATGATGATGATGATGATGATGATGATGATGATGATGATGTTGCTGATGATGATGTTGCTGTTGATGATGATGTTGATGATGATGTTCCTGATGATGTTGCTGATGATGTTGCTGATGATGTTGATGATGATGTTGCTGGTGATGTTGCTGATGATGTTGCTGATGATGTTGCTGATGATGTTGCTGATGATGACGTGAGACGGTGTGGTATGCCCGGAGGCGGTGTTGTATGCCCGGAGGCGGTGTTGTATGCCCGGAGGCGGTGTGGTATGCCCGGAGGCGGTGTTGCATGTCCGGAGGCGGTGTTGTATGCCCGGAGGCGGTGTGGTATGCCCGGAGGCGGTGTAGTATGCCCGGAGGCGGTGTTGTATGCCCGGAGGCGGTGTGGTATGCCCGGAGGCGGTGTAGTATGCCCGGAGGCGGTGTTGTATGCCCGGAGGCGGTGTGGTATGCCCGGAGGCGGTGTAGTATGCCCGGAGGCGGTGTTGTATGCCCGGAGGCGGTGTGGTATGCCCGGAGGCGGTGTAGTATGCCCGGAGGCGGTGTTGTATGCCCGGAGGCGGTGTGGTATGCCCGGAGGCGGTGTAGTATGCCCGGAGGCGGTGTTGTATGCCCGGAGGCGGTGTGGTATGCCCGGAGGCGGTGTAGTATGCCCGGAGGCGGTGTTGTATGCCCGGAGGCGGTGTGGTATGCCCGGAGGCGGTGTAGTATGCCCGGAGGCGGTGTTGTATGCCCGGAGGCGGTGTGGTATGCCCGGAGGCGGTGTAGTATGCCCGGAGGCGGTGTTGTATGCCCGGAGGCGGTGTGGTATGCCCGGAGGCGGTACAACACCGCCTCCGGGCATGATGATGATGATGATGATGATGATGATGATGATGATGATGATGATGATGATGATGATGATGATGATGATGATGATGATGATGATGATGATGATGATGATGATGATGATGATGATGATGATGATGATGATGATGATGATGATGATGATGATGATGATGATGATGATGATGATGATGATGATGATGATGATGATGATGATGATGTTGCTGATGATGATGTTGATGATGGTGATGTTGCTGTTGATGTTGATGTTGATGATGATGTTGCTGATGATGTTGCTGATGATGTTGCTGATGATGTTGATGATGATGTTGCTGGTGATGTTGCTGATGATGTTGCTGATGATGTTGCTGATGATGTTGCTGATGATGACGTGAGACGGTGTGGTATGCCCGGAGGCGGTGTGGTATGCCCGGAGGCGGTGTAGTATGCCCGGAAGCGGTGTTGTATGCCCGGAGGCGGTGTGGTATGCCCGGAGGCGGTGTAGTATGCCCGGAGGCGGTGTTGTATGCCCGGAGGCGGTGTGGTATGCCCGGAGGCGGTGTAGTATGCCCGGAGGCGGTGTTGTATGCCCGGAGGCGGTGTGGTATGCCCGGAGGCGGTGTAGTATGCCCGGAGGCGGTGTTGTATGCCCGAAGGCGGTGTGGTATGCCCGGAGGCGGTACAACACCGCCTCCGGGCATGATGATGATGATGATGATGATGATGATGATGATGATGATGATGATGATGATGATGATGATGATGATGATGATGATGATGATGATGATGATGATGATGATGATGATGATGATGATGATGATGATGATGATGATGATGATGATGATGATGTTGCTGATGATGATGTTGCTGATGATGATGTTGCTGATGATGATGTTGTTGATGATGTTGCTGATGATGTTGATGATGATGTTGCTGATGATGATGTTGCTGATGATGATGTTGCTGATGATGATGTTGTTGATGATGTTGCTGATGATGTTGATGATGATGTTGCTGATGATGTTGCTGATGATGTTGATGATGATGTTGATGATGATGTTGATGATGATGTTGATGATGATGTTGATGATGATGTTGATGATGATGTTGATGATGATGTTGATGATGATGTTGATGATGATGTTGATATTGATGATGATGATGATGATGATGTTGATGATGATGTTGATGATGATGTTGCTGATGATGTTGCTGATGATGTTGCTGATGATGTTGATGATGATGTTGCTGGTGATGTTGCTGATGATGTTGCTGATGATGTTGCTGATGATGTTGCTGATGATGACGTGAGACGGTGTGGTATGCCCGGAGGCGGTGTTGTATGCCCGGAGGCGGTGTTGTATGCCCGGAGGCGGTGTGGTATGCCCGGAGGCGGTGTTGTATGCCCGGAGGCGGTGTTGTATGCCCGGAGGCGGTGTGGTATGCCCGGAGGCGGTGTAGTATGCCTGGAGGCGGTGTTGTATGCCCGGAGGCGGTGTGGTATGCCCGGAGGCGGTGTAGTATGCCCGGAGGCGGTGTTGTATGCCCGGAGGCGGTGTGGTATGCCCGGAGGCGGTACAACACCGCCTCCGGGCATGATGATGATAATGATGATGATGATGATGATGATGATGATGATGATGATGATGATGATGATGATGATGATGATGATGATGATGATGATGATGATGATGATGATGATGATGATGATGATGATGATGATGATGATGATGATGATGATGATGATGATGATGATGATGATGATGATGCTGCTGATGATGATGATGATGATTATGATGATGATGATGATGATGATGATGATGATGATGATGATGATGATGATGATGATGATGATGATGATGATGATGATGATGATGATGATGATGATCATGATCATGATGATGATGATGATGATGATGATGATGTTGCTGATGATGATGTTGCTGATGATGATGTTGCTGTTGATGATGATGTTGATGATGATGTTCCTGATGATGTTGCTGATGATGTTGCTGATGATGTTGATGATGATGTTGCTGGTGATGTTGCTGATGATGTTGCTGATGATGTTGATGATGATGTTGATGATGATGTTGATGATGATGTTGATGATGATGTTGATGATGATGTTGATGATGATGTTGCTGATGATGATGTTGCTGATGATGATGTTGCTGATGATGATGTTGTTGATGATGTTGCTGATGATATTGATGATGATGTTGCTGATGATGTTGCTGATGATGTTGATGATGATGTTGATGATGATGTTGATGATGATGTTGATGATGATGTTGATGATCATGTTGATGATGATGTTGATGATGATGTTGATGATGATGTTGATGATGATGTTGATGTTGATGATGATGATGATGATGATGATGATGATGATGATGATGATGATGATGATGATGATGATGATGATGATGATGATGTTCCCGATGATGATGTTGCTGATGGTGATGTTGCTGTTGATGATGATGTTGATGATGATGTTGCTGATGATGTTGCTGATGATGTTGCTGATGATGTTGATGATGATGTTGCTGGTGATGTTGCTGATGATGTTGCTGATGATGTTGTTGATGATGTTGCTGATGATGACGTGAGACGGTGTGGTATGCCCGGAGGCGGTGTAGTATGCCCGGAGGCGGTGTTGTATGCCCGGAGGCGGTGTGGTATGCCCGGAGGCAGTGTAGTATGCCCGGAGGCGGTGTTGTATGCCCATAGGCGGTGTGGTATGCCCGGAGGCGGTGTAGTATGCCCGGAGGCGGTGTTGTATGCCCGGAGGCGGTGTGGTATGCCCGGAGGCGGTGTAGTATGCCCGGAGGCGGTGTTGTATGCCCGGAGGCGGTGTGGTATGCCCGGAGGCGGTACAACACCGCATCCGGGCATGATGATGATGATGATGATGATGATGATGATGATGATGATGATGATGATGATGATGATGATGATGATGATGATGATGATGATGATGATGATGATGATGATGATGATGATGATGATGATGATGATGATGATGATGATGATGATGCTGCTGATGATGATGATGATGATGATGATGATGATGATGATGATGATGATGATGATGATGATGATGATGATGATGATGATGATGATGATGATGATGATGTTCCCGATGATGATGTTGCTGATGGTGATGTTGCTGTTGATGATGATGTTGATGATGATGTTGCTGATGATGTTGCTGATGATGTTGCTGATGATGTTGATGATGATGTTGCTGGTGATGTTGCTGATGATGTTGCTGATGATGTTGCTGATGATGACGTGAGACGGTGTGGTATGCCCGGAGGCGGTGTTGTATGCCCGGAGGCGGTGTGGTATGCCCGGAGGCAGTGTAGTATGCCCGGAGGCGGTGTTGTATGCCCATAGGCGGTGTGGTATGCCCGGAGGCGGTGTAGTATGCCCGGAGGCGGTGTTGTATGCCCGGAGGCGGTGTGGTATGCCCGGAGGCGGTGTAGTATGCCCGGAGGCGGTGTTGTATGCCCGGAGGCGGTGTGGTATGCCCGGAGGCGGTACAACACCGCCTCCGGGCATGATGATGATGATGATGATGATGATGATGATGATGATGATGATGATGATGATGATGATGATGATGATGATGATGATGATGATGATGATGATGATGATGATGATGATGATGATGATGTTGCTGATGATGATGTTGCTGTTGATGATGATGTTGATGATGATATTCCTGATGATGTTGCTGATGATGTTGCTGATGATGTTGATGATGATGTTGCTGGTGATGTTGCTGATGATGTTGCTGATGATGTTGCTGATGATGTTGCTGATGATGACGTGAGACGGTGTGGTATGCCCGGAGGCGGTGTTGTATGCCCGGAGGCGGTGTTGTATGCCCGGAGGCGGTGTGGTATGCCCGGAGGCGGTGTTGCATGCCCGGAGGCGGTGTTGTATGCCCGGAGGCGGTGTGGTATGCCCGGAGGCGGTGTAGTATGCCCGGAGGCGGTGTTGTATGCCCGGAGGCGGTGTGGTATGCCCGGAGGCGGTGTAGTATGCCCGGAGGCGGTGTTGTATGCCCGGAGGCGGTGTGGTATGCCCGGAGGCGGTGTAGTATGCCCGGAGGCGGTGTTGTATGCCCGGAGGCGGTGTGGTATGCCCGGAGGCGGTGTAGTATGCCCGGAGGCGGTGTTGTATGCCCGGAGGCGGTGTGGTATGCCCGGAGGCGGTACAACACCGCCTCCGGGCATGATGATGATGATGATGATGATGATGATGATGATGATGATGATGATGATGATGATGATGATGATGATGATGATGATGATGATGATGATGATGATGATGATGATGATGATGATGATGATGATGATGATGATGATGATGATGATGATGATGATGATGATGATGCTGATGATGATGATGATGATGATGATGATGATGATGATGATGATGATGATGATGATGATGATGATGATGATGATGATGATGATGATGATGATGATGATGATGATGATGATGATCATGATCATGATGATGATGATGATGATGATGATGATGATGTTGCTGATGATGATGTTGCTGATGATGATGTTGCTGTTGATGATGATGTTGATGATGATGTTCCTGATGATGTTGCTGATGATGTTGCTGATGATGTTGATGATGATGTTGCTGGTGATGTTGCTGATGATGTTGCTGATGATGTTGATGATGATGTTGATGATGATGTTGATGATGATGTTGATGATGATGTTGATGATGATGTTGATGATGATGTTGCTGATGATGATGTTGCTGATGATGATGTTGCTGATGATGATGTTGTTGATGATGTTGCTGATGATATTGATGATGATGTTGCTGATGATGTTGCTGATGATGTTGATGATGATGTTGATGATGATGTTGATGATGATGTTGATGATGATGTTGATGATGATGTTGATGATGATGTTGATGATGATGTTAATGATGATGTTGATGATGATGTTGATGATGATGTTGATGTTGATGATGATGTTGATGATGATGTTGATGATGATGTTGATGATGATGTTGCTGATGATGTTGCTGATGATGTTGCTGATGATGTTGCTGATGATGTTGCTGATTATGTCGATGATGATGTTGCTGGTGATGTTGCTGATGATGTTGCTGATGATGTTGCTGATGATGTTGCTAATGATGACGTGAGACGGTGTGGTATGCCCGGAGGCGGTGTTGTATGCCCGGAGGCGTTGTTGTATGCCCGGAGGCGGTGTGGTATGCCCGGAGGCGGTGTTGTATGCCCGGAGGCGGTGTTGTATGCCCGGAGGCGGTGTGGTATGCCCGGAGGCGGTGTAGTATGCCCGGAGGCGGTGTTGTATGCCCGGAGGCGGTGTGGTATGCCCGGAGGCGGTGTAGTATGCCCGGAGGCGGTGTTGTATGCCCGGAGGCGGTACAACACCGCCTCCGGGCATGATGATGATAATGATGATGATGATGATGATGATGATGATGATGATGATGATGATGATGATGATGATGATGATGATGATGATGATGATGATGATGATGATGATGATGATGATGATGATGATGATGATGATGATGTTGCTGATGATGATGTTGCTGATGGTGATGTTGCTGTTGATGATGATGTTGATGATGATGTTGCTGATGATGTTGCTGATGATGTTGCTGATGATGTTGATGATGATGTTGCTGGTGATGTTGCTGATGATGTTGCTGATGATGTTGCTGATGATGTTGCTGATGATGACGTGAGACGGTGTGGTATGCCCGGAGGCGGTGTAGTATGCCCGGAGGCGATGTTGTATGCCCGGAGGCGGTGTGGTATGCCCGGAGGCGGTGTAGTATGCCCGGAGGCGGTGTTGTATGCCCGGAGGCGGTGTGGTATGCCCGGAGGCGGTGTAGTATGCCCGGAGGCGGTGTTGTATGCCCGAAGGCGGTGTGGTATGCCCGGAGGCGGTGTAGTATGCCCGGAGGCGGTGTTGTATGCCCAAAGGCGGTGTGGTATGCCCGGAGGCGGTACAACACCGCCTCCGGGCATGATGATGATAATGATGATGATGATGATGATGATGATGATGATGATGATGATGATGATGATGATGATGATGATGATGATGATGATGATGATGATGATGATGATGATGATGATGATGATGATGATGATGATGATGATGATGATGATGTTGCTGATGATGATGTTGCTGATAATGATGTTGCTGATGATGATGTTGTTGATGATGTTGCTGATGATGTTGATGATGATGTTGCTGATGATGTTGCTGATGATGTTGATGATGATGTTGATGATGATGTTGATGATGATGTTGATGATGATGTTGATGATGATGTTGATGATGATGTTGATGATGATGTTGATGATGATGTTGATGATGATGTTGATATTGATGATGATGATGATGATGATGTTGATGATGATGTTGATGATGATGTTGCTGATGATGTTGCTGATGATGTTGCTGATGATGTTGAAGATGATGTTGCTGGTGATGTTGCTGATGATGTTGCTGATGATGTTGCTGATGATGTTGCTGATGATGACGTGAGACGGTGTGGTATGCCCGGAGGCGGTGTTGTATGCCCGGAGGCGGTGTTGTATGCCCGGAGGCGGTGTGGTATGCCCGGAGGCGGTGTTGTATGCCCGGAGGCGGTGTTGTATGCCCGGAGGCGGTGTGGTATGCCCGGAGGCGGTGTAGTATGCCTGGAGGCGGTGTTGTATGCCCGGAGGCGGTGTGGTATGCCCGGAGGCGGTGTAGTATGCCCGGAGGCGGTGTTGTATGCCCGGAGGCTGTGTGGTATGCCCGGAGGCGGTACAACACCGCCTCCGGGCATGATGATGATAATGATGATGATGATGATGATGATGATGATGATGATGATGATGATGATGATGATGATGATGATGATGATGATGATGATGATGATGATGATGATGATGATGATGATGATGATGATGATGATGATGATGATGATGATGATGATGATGATGATGATGATGATGATGCTGCTGATGATGATGATGATGATTATGATGATGATGATGATGATGATGATGATGATGATGATGATGATGATGATGATGATGATGATGATGATGATGATGATGATGATGATGATGATGATCATGATCATGATGATGATGATGATGATGATGATGATGTTGCTGATGATGATGTTGCTGATGATGATGTTGCTGTTGATGATGATGTTGATGATGATGTTCCTGATGATGTTGCTGATGATGTTGCTGATGATGTTGATGATGATGTTGCTGGTGATGTTGCTGATGATGTTGCTGATGATGTTGATGATGATGTTGATGATGATGTTGATGATGATGTTGATGATGATGTTGATGATGATGTTGATGATGATGTTGCTGATGATGATGTTGCTGATGATGATGTTGCTGATGATGATGTTGTTGATGATGTTGCTGATGATATTGATGATGATGTTGCTGATGATGTTGCTGATGATGTTGATGATGATGTTGATGATGATGTTGATGATGATGTTGATGATGATGTTGATGATCATGTTGATGATGATGTTGATGATGATGTTGATGATGATGTTGATGATGATGTTGATGTTGATGATGATGATGATGATGATGATGATGATGATGATGATGATGATGATGATGATGATGATGATGATGATGATGATGTTCCCGATGATGATGTTGCTGATGGTGATGTTGCTGTTGATGATGATGTTGATGATGATGTTGCTGATGATGTTGCTGATGATGTTGCTGATGATGTTGATGATGATGTTGCTGGTGATGTTGCTGATGATGTTGCTGATGATGTTGTTGATGATGTTGCTGATGATGACGTGAGACGGTGTGGTATGCCCGGAGGCGGTGTAGTATGCCCGGAGGCGGTGTTGTATGCCCGGAGGCGGTGTGGTATGCCCGGAGGCAGTGTAGTATGCCCGGAGGCGGTGTTGTATGCCCATAGGCGGTGTGGTATGCCCGGAGGCGGTGTAGTATGCCCGGAGGCGGTGTTGTATGCCCGGAGGCGGTGTGGTATGCCCGGAGGCGGTGTAGTATGCCCGGAGGCGGTGTTGTATGCCCGGAGGCGGTGTGGTATGCCCGGAGGCGGTACAACACCGCATCCGGGCATGATGATGATGATGATGATGATGATGATGATGATGATGATGATGATGATGATGATGATGATGATGATGATGATGATGATGATGATGATGATGATGATGATGATGATGATGATGATGATGATGATGATGATGATGATGATGATGATGATGATGATGATGATGATGATGATGATGATGATGATGATGATGATGATGATGATGATGTTGCTGATGATGATGTTGCTGTTGATGATGATGTTGATGATGATGTTCCTGATGATGTTGCTGATGATGTTGCTGATGATGTTGATGATGATGTTGCTGGTGATGTTGCTGATGATGTTGCTGATGATGTTGCTGATGATGTTGCTGATGATGACGTGAGACGGTGTGGTATGCCCGGAGGCGGTGTAGTATGCCCGGAGGCGGTGTTGTATGCCCGGAGGCGGTGTGGTATGCCCGGAGGCAGTGTAGTATGCCCGGAGGCGGTGTTGTATGCCCATAGGCGGTGTGGTATGCCCGGAGGCGGTGTAGTATGCCCGGAGGCGGTGTTGTATGCCCGGAGGCGGTGTGGTATGCCCGGAGGCGGTGTAGTATGCCCGGAGGCGGTGTTGTATGCCCGGAGGCGGTGTGGTATGCCCGGAGGCGGTACAACACCGCATCCGGGCATGATGATGATGATGATGATGATGATGATGATGATGATGATGATGATGATGATGATGATGATGATGATGATGATGATGATGATGATGATGATGATGATGATGCTGCTGATGATGATGATGATGATGATGATGATGATGATGATGATGATGATGATGATGATGATGATGATGATGATGATGATGATGATGATGATGATGATGTTCCCGATGATGATGTTGCTGATGGTGATGTTGCTGTTGATGATGATGTTGATGATGATGTTGCTGATGATGTTGCTGATGATGTTGCTGATGATGTTGATGATGATGTTGCTGGTGATGTTGCTGATGATGTTGCTGATGATGTTGCTGATGATGACGTGAGACGGTGTGGTATGCCCGGAGGCGGTGTTGTATGCCCGGAGGCGGTGTGGTATGCCCGGAGGCAGTGTAGTATGCCCGGAGGCGGTGTTGTATGCCCATAGGCGGTGTGGTATGCCCGGAGGCGGTGTAGTATGCCCGGAGGCGGTGTTGTATGCCCGGAGGCGGTGTGGTATGCCCGGAGGCGGTGTAGTATGCCCGGAGGCGGTGTTGTATGCCCGGAGGCGGTGTGGTATGCCCGGAGGCGGTACAACACCGCCTCCGGGCATGATGATGATGATGATGATGATGATGATGATGATGATGATGATGATGATGATGATGATGATGATGATGATGATGATGATGATGATGATGATGATGATGATGATGATGATGATGATGATGATGTTGCTGATGATGATGTTGCTGTTGATGATGATGTTGATGATGATGTTCCTGATGATGTTGCTGATGATGTTGCTGATGATGTTGATGATGATGTTGCTGGTGATGTTGCTGATGATGTTGCTGATGATGTTGCTGATGATGTTGCTGATGATGACGTGAGACGGTGTGGTATGCCCGGAGGCGGTGTTGTATGCCCGGAGGCGGTGTTGTATGCCCGGAGGCGGTGTGGTATGCCCGGAGGCGGTGTTGCATGCCCGGAGGCGGTGTTGTATGCCCGGAGGCGGTGTGGTATGCCCGGAGGCGGTGTAGTATGCCCGGAGGCGGTGTTGTATGCCCGGAGGCGGTGTGGTATGCCCGGAGGCGGTGTAGTATGCCCGGAGGCGGTGTTGTATGCCCGGAGGCGGTGTGGTATGCCCGGAGGCGGTGTAGTATGCCCGGAGGCGGTGTTGTATGCCCGGAGGCGGTGTGGTATGCCCGGAGGCGGTGTAGTATGCCCGGAGGCGGTGTTGTATGCCCGGAGGCGGTGTGGTATGCCCGGAGGCGGTACAACACCGCCTCCGGGCATGATGATGATGATGATGATGATGATGATGATGATGATGATGATGATGATGATGATGATGATGATGATGATGATGATGATGATGATGATGATGATGATGATGATGATGATGATGATGATGATGATGATGATGATGATGATGATGATGATGATGATGATGATGATGATGATGATGATGATGATGATGATGATGATGATGATGATGATGATGATGATGATGATGATGATGATGATGATGATGATGATGATGATGATGATGATGTTGCTGATGATGATGTTGATGATGGTGATGTTGCTGTTGATGATGATGTTGATGATGATGTTGCTGATGATGTTGCTGATGATGTTGCTGATGATGTTGATGATGATGTTGCTGGTGATGTTGCTGGTGATGTTGCTGATGATGTTGCTGATGATGTTGCTGATGATGACGTGAGACAGTGTGGTATGCCCGGAGGCGGTGTGGTATGCCCGGAGGCGGTGTTGTATGTCCGGAGGCGGTGTGGTATGCCCGGAGGCGGTGTAGTATGCCCGGAGGCGGTGTTGTATGCCCGGAGGCGGTGTGGTATGCCCGGAGGCGGTGTAGTATGCCCGGAGGCGGTGTTGTATGCCCGGAGGCGGTGTGGTATGCCCGGAGGCGGTGTAGTATGCCCGGAGGCGGTGTTGTATGCCCGAAGGCGGTGTGGTATGCCCGGAGGCGGTACAACACCGCCTCCGGGCATGATGATGATGATGATGATGATGATGATGATGATGATGATGATGATGATGATGATGATGATGATGATGATGATGATGATGATGATGATGATGATGATGATGATGATGATGATGATGATGATGATGATGATGATGATGATGATGATGATGATGATGATGATGATGATGATGATGATGATGATGATGATGATGATGATGATGATGATGTTGCTGATGATGATGTTGCTGATGATGATGTTGCTGATGATGATGTTGTTGATGATGTTGCTGATGATGTTGATGATGATGTTGCTGATGATGTTGCTGATAATGTTGATGATGATGTTGATGATGATGTTGATGATGATGTTGATGATGATGTTGATGATGATGTTGATGATGATGTTGATGATGATGTTGATGATGATGTTGATGATGATGTTGATATTGATGATGATGATGATGATGATGTTGATGATGATGTTGATGATGATGTTGCTGATGATGTTGCTGATGATGTTGCTGATGATGTTGATGATGATGTTGCTGGTGATGTTGCTGATGATGTTGCTGATGATGTTGCTGATGATGTTGCTGATGATGACGTGAGACGGTGTGGTATGCCCGGAGGCGGTGTTGTATGCCCGGAGGCGGTGTTGTATGCCCGGAGGCGGTGTGGTATGCCCGGAGGCGGTGTTGTATGCCCGGAGGCGGTGTTGTATGCCCGGAGGCGGTGTGGTATGCCCGGAGGCGGTGTAGTATGCCTGGAGGCGGTGTTGTATGCCCGGAGGCGGTGTGGTATGCCCGGAGGCGGTGTAGTATGCCCGGAGGCGGTGTTGTATGCCCGGAGGCGGTGTGGTATGCCCGGAGGCGGTACAACACCGCCTCCGGGCATGATGATGATAATGATGATGATGATGATGATGATGATGATGATGATGATGATGATGATGATGATGATGATGATGATGATGATGATGATGATGATGATGATGATGATGATGATGATGATGATGATGATGATGTTGCTGATGATGATGTTGCTGATGGTGATGTTGCTGTTGATGATGATGTTGATGATGATGTTGCTGATGATGTTGCTGATGATGTTGCTGATGATGTTGATGATGATGTTGCTGGTGATGTTGCTGATGATGTTGCTGATGATGTTGCTGATGATGTTGCTGATGATGACGTGAGACGGTGTGGTATGCCCGGAGGCGGTGTAGTATGCCCGGAGGCGATGTTGTATGCCCGGAGGCGGTGTGGTATGCCCGGAGGCGGTGTAGTATGCCCGGAGGCGGTGTTGTATGCCCGGAGGCGGTGTGGTATGCCCGGAGGCGGTGTAGTATGCCCGGAGGCGGTGTTGTATGCCCGAAGGCGGTGTGGTATGCCCGGAGGCGGTGTAGTATGCCCGGAGGCGGTGTTGTATGCCCAAAGGCGGTGTGGTATGCCCGGAGGCGGTACAACACCGCCTCCGGGCATGATGATGATAATGATGATGATGATGATGATGATGATGATGATGATGATGATGATGATGATGATGATGATGATGATGATGATGATGATGATGATGATGATGATGATGATGATGATGATGATGATGATGATGATGATGATGATGATGTTGCTGATGATGATGTTGCTGATAATGATGTTGCTGATGATGATGTTGTTGATGATGTTGCTGATGATGTTGATGATGATGTTGCTGATGATGTTGCTGATGATGTTGATGATGATGTTGATGATGATGTTGATGATGATGTTGATGATGATGTTGATGATGATGTTGATGATGATGTTGATGATGATGTTGATGATGATGTTGATGATGATGTTGATATTGATGATGATGATGATGATGATGTTGATGATGATGTTGATGATGATGTTGCTGATGATGTTGCTGATTATGTTGCTGATGATGTTGATGATGATGTTGCTGGTGATGTTGCTGATGATGTTGCTGATGATGTTGCTGATGATGTTGCTGATGATGACGTGAGACGGTGTGGTATGCCCGGAGGCGGTGTTGTATGCCCGGAGGCGGTGTTGTATGCCCGGAGGCGGTGTGGTATGCCCGGAGGCGGTGTTGTATGCCCGGAGGCGGTGTTGTATGCCCGGAGGCGGTGTGGTATGCCCGGAGGCGGTGTAGTATGCCTGGAGGCGGTGTTGTATGCCCGGAGGCGGTGTGGTATGCCCGGAGGCGGTGTAGTATGCCCGGAGGCGGTGTTGTATGCCCGGAGGCTGTGTGGTATGCCCGGAGGCGGTACAACACCGCCTCCGGGCATGATGATGATAATGATGATGATGATGATGATGATGATGATGATGATGATGATGATGATGATGATGATGATGATGATGATGATGATGATGATGATGATGATGATGATGATGATGATGATGATGATGATGATGATGATGATGATGATGATGATGATGATGATGATGATGATGATGATGCTGCTGATGATGATGATGATGATTATGATGATGATGATGATGATGATGATGATGATGATGATGATGATGATGATGATGATGATGATGATGATGATGATGATGATGATGATGATGATGATCATGATCATGATGATGATGATGATGATGATGATGATGTTGCTGATGATGATGTTGCTGATGATGATGTTGCTGTTGATGATGATGTTGATGATGATGTTCCTGATGATGTTGCTGATGATGTTGCTGATGATGTTGATGATGATGTTGCTGGTGATGTTGCTGATGATGTTGCTGATGATGTTGATGATGATGTTGATGATGATGTTGATGATGATGTTGATGATGATGTTGATGATGATGTTGATGATGATGTTGCTGATGATGATGTTGCTGATGATGATGTTGCTGATGATGATGTTGTTGATGATGTTGCTGATGATATTGATGATGATGTTGCTGATGATGTTGCTGATGATGTTGATGATGATGTTGATGATGATGTTGATGATGATGTTGATGATGATGTTGATGATGATGTTGATGATGATGTTGATGTTGATGATGATGATGATGATGATGATGATGATGATGATGATGATGATGATGATGATGATGATGATGATGATGATGATGTTCCCGATGATGATGTTGCTGATGGTGATGTTGCTGTTGATGATGATGTTGATGATGATGTTGCTGATGATGTTGCTGATGATGTTGCTGATGATGTTGATGATGATGTTGCTGGTGATGTTGCTGATGATGTTGCTGATGATGTTGTTGATGATGTTGCTGATGATGACGTGAGACGGTGTGGTATGCCCGGAGGCGGTGTAGTATGCCCGGAGGCGGTGTTGTATGCCCGGAGGCGGTGTGGTATGCCCGGAGGCAGTGTAGTATGCCCGGAGGCGGTGTTGTATGCCCATAGGCGGTGTGGTATGCCCGGAGGCGGTGTAGTATGCCCGGAGGCGGTGTTGTATGCCCGGAGGCGGTGTGGTATGCCCGGAGGCGGTGTAGTATGCCCGGAGGCGGTGTTGTATGCCCGGAGGCGGTGTGGTATGCCCGGAGGCGGTACAACACCGCATCCGGGCATGATGATGATGATGATGATGATGATGATGATGATGATGATGATGATGATGATGATGATGATGATGATGATGATGATGATGATGATGATGATGATGATGATGATGATGATGATGATGATGATGATGATGATGATGATGATGATGATGATGATGATGATGATGATGATGATGATGATGATGATGATGATGATGATGATGTTGCTGATGATGATGTTGCTGTTGATGATGATGTTGATGATGATGTTCCTGATGATGTTGCTGATGATGTTGCTGATGATGTTGATGATGATGTTGCTGGTGATGTTGCTGATGATGTTGCTGATGATGTTGCTGATGATGTTGCTGATGATGACGTGAGACGGTGTGGTATGCCCGGAGGCGGTGTAGTATGCCCGGAGGCGGTGTTGTATGCCCGGAGGCGGTGTGGTATGCCCGGAGGCAGTGTAGTATGCCCGGAGGCGGTGTTGTATGCCCATAGGCGGTGTGGTATGCCCGGAGGCGGTGTAGTATGCCCGGAGGCGGTGTTGTATGCCCGGAGGCGGTGTGGTATGCCCGGAGGCGGTGTAGTATGCCCGGAGGCGGTGTTGTATGCCCGGAGGCGGTGTGGTATGCCCGGAGGCGGTACAACACCGCATCCGGGCATGATGATGATGATGATGATGATGATGATGATGATGATGATGATGATGATGATGATGATGATGATGATGATGATGATGATGATGATGATGATGATGATGCTGCTGATGATGATGATGATGATGATGATGATGATGATGATGATGATGATGATGATGATGATGATGATGATGATGATGATGATGATGATGATGATGATGTTCCCGATGATGATGTTGCTGATGGTGATGTTGCTGTTGATGATGATGTTGATGATGATGTTGCTGATGATGTTGCTGATGATGTTGCTGATGATGTTGATGATGATGTTGCTGGTGATGTTGCTGATGATGTTGCTGATGATGTTGCTGATGATGACGTGAGACGGTGTGGTATGCCCGGAGGCGGTGTTGTATGCCCGGAGGCGGTGTGGTATGCCCGGAGGCAGTGTAGTATGCCCGGAGGCGGTGTTGTATGCCCATAGGCGGTGTGGTATGCCCGGAGGCGGTGTAGTATGCCCGGAGGCGGTGTTGTATGCCCGGAGGCGGTGTGGTATGCCCGGAGGCGGTGTAGTATGCCCGGAGGCGGTGTTGTATGCCCGGAGGCGGTGTGGTATGCCCGGAGGCGGTACAACACCGCCTCCGGGCATGATGATGATGATGATGATGATGATGATGATGATGATGATGATGATGATGATGATGATGATGATGATGATGATGATGATGATGATGATGATGATGATGATGATGATGATGATGATGATGTTGCTGATGATGATGTTGCTGTTGATGATGATGTTGATGATGATGTTCCTGATGATGTTGCTGATGATGTTGCTGATGATGTTGATGATGATGTTGCTGGTGATGTTGCTGATGATGTTGCTGATGATGTTGCTGATGATGTTGCTGATGATGACGTGAGACGGTGTGGTATGCCCGGAGGCGGTGTTGTATGCCCGGAGGCGGTGTTGTATGCCCGGAGGCGGTGTGGTATGCCCGGAGGCGGTGTTGCATGCCCGGAGGCGGTGTTGTATGCCCGGAGGCGGTGTGGTATGCCCGGAGGCGGTGTAGTATGCCCGGAGGCGGTGTTGTATGCCCGGAGGCGGTGTGGTATGCCCGGAGGCGGTGTAGTATGCCCGGAGGCGGTGTTGTATGCCCGGAGGCGGTGTGGTATGCCCGGAGGCGGTGTAGTATGCCCGGAGGCGGTGTTGTATGCCCGGAGGCGGTGTGGTATGCCCGGAGGCGGTGTAGTATGCCCGGAGGCGGTGTTGTATGCCCGGAGGCGGTGTGGTATGCCCGGAGGCGGTACAACACCGCCTCCGGGCATGATGATGATGATGATGATGATGATGATGATGATGATGATGATGATGATGATGATGATGATGATGATGATGATGATGATGATGATGATGATGATGATGATGATGATGATGATGATGATGATGATGATGATGATGATGATGATGATGATGATGATGATGATGATGATGATGATGATGATGATGATGATGATGATGATGATGATGATGATGATGATGATGATGATGTTGCTGATGATGATGTTGATGATGGTGATGTTGCTGTTGATGATGATGTTGATGATGATGTTGCTGATGATGTTGCTGATGATGTTGCTGATGATGTTGATGATGATGTTGCTGGTGATGTTGCTGGTGATGTTGCTGATGATGTTGCTGATGATGTTGCTGATGATGACGTGAGACAGTGTGGTATGCCCGGAGGCGGTGTGGTATGCCCGGAGGCGGTGTTGTATGTCCGGAGGCGGTGTGGTATGCCCGGAGGCGGTGTAGTATGCCCGGAGGCGGTGTTGTATGCCCGGAGGCGGTGTGGTATGCCCGGAGGCGGTGTAGTATGCCCGGAGGCGGTGTTGTATGCCCGGAGGCGGTGTGGTATGCCCGGAGGCGGTGTAGTATGCCCGGAGGCGGTGTTGTATGCCCGAAGGCGGTGTGGTATGCCCGGAGGCGGTACAACACCGCCTCCGGGCATGATGATGATGATGATGATGATGATGATGATGATGATGATGATGATGATGATGATGATGATGATGATGATGATGATGATGATGATGATGATGATGATGATGATGATGATGATGATGATGATGATGATGATGATGATGATGATGATGATGATGATGATGATGATGATGATGATGATGATGATGATGTTGCTGATGATGATGTTGCTGATGATGATGTTGCTGATGATGATGTTGTTGATGATGTTGCTGATGATGTTGATGATGATGTTGCTGATGATGTTGCTGATAATGTTGATGATGATGTTGATGATGATGTTGATGATGATGTTGATGATGATGTTGATGATGATGTTGATGATGATGTTGATGATGATGTTGATGATGATGTTGATGATGATGTTGATATTGATGATGATGATGATGATGATGTTGATGATGATGTTGATGATGATGTTGCTGATGATGTTGCTGATGATGTTGCTGATGATGTTGATGATGATGTTGCTGGTGATGTTGCTGATGATGTTGCTGATGATGTTGCTGATGATGTTGCTGATGATGACGTGAGACGGTGTGGTATGCCCGGAGGCGGTGTTGTATGCCCGGAGGCGGTGTTGTATGCCCGGAGGCGGTGTGGTATGCCCGGAGGCGGTGTTGTATGCCCGGAGGCGGTGTTGTATGCCCGGAGGCGGTGTGGTATGCCCGGAGGCGGTGTAGTATGCCTGGAGGCGGTGTTGTATGCCCGGAGGCGGTGTGGTATGCCCGGAGGCGGTGTAGTATGCCCGGAGGCGGTGTTGTATGCCCGGAGGCGGTGTGGTATGCCCGGAGGCGGTACAACACCGCCTCCGGGCATGATGATGATAATGATGATGATGATGATGATGATGATGATGATGATGATGATGATGATGATGATGATGATGATGATGATGATGATGATGATGATGATGATGATGATGATGATGATGATGATGATGATGATGATGATGATCATGATCATGATGATGATGATGATGATGATGATGATGATGTTGCTGATGATGATGTTGCTGATGATGATGTTGCTGTTGATGATGATGTTGATGATGATGTTCCTGATGATGTTGCTGATGATGTTGCTGATGATGTTGATGATGATGTTGCTGGTGATGTTGCTGATGATGTTGCTGATGATGTTGATGATGATGTTGATGATGATGTTGATGATGATGTTGATGATGATGTTGATGATGATGTTGATGATGATGTTGCTGATGATGATGTTGCTGATGATGATGTTGCTGATGATGATGTTGTTGATGATGTTGCTGATGATATTGATGATGATGTTGCTGATGATGTTGCTGATGATGTTGATGATGATGTTGATGATGATGTTGATGATGATGTTGATGATGATGTTGATGATGATGTTGATGATGATGTTGATGATGATGTTGATGATGATGTTGATGATGATGTTGATGATGATGTTGATGTTGATGATGATGTTGATGATGATGTTGATGATGATGTTGATGATGATGTTGCTGATGATGTTGCTGATGATGTTGCTGATGATGTTGCTGATGATGTTGCTGATTATGTCGATGATGATGTTGCTGGTGATGTTGCTGATGATGTTGCTGATGATGTTGCTGATGATGTTGCTAATGATGACGTGAGACGGTGTGGTATGCCCGGAGGCGGTGTTGTATGCCCGGAGGCGTTGTTGTATGCCCGGAGGCGGTGTGGTATGCCCGGAGGCGGTGTTGTATGCCCGGAGGCGGTGTTGTATGCCCGGAGGCGGTGTGGTATGCCCGGAGGCGGTGTAGTATGCCCGGAGGCGGTGTTGTATGCCCGGAGGCAGTGTGGTATGCCCGGAGGCGGTGTAGTATGCCCGGAGGCGGTGTTGTATGCCCGGAGGCGGTGTGGTATGCCCGGAGGCGGTGTAGTATGCCCGGAGGCGGTGTTGTATGCCCGGAGGCGGTGTGGTATGCCCGGAGGCGGTGTAGTATGCCCGGAGGCGGTGTTGTATGCCCAGAGGCGGTACAACACCGCCTCCGGGCATGATGATGATAATGATGATGATGATGATGATGATGATGATGATGATGATGATGATGATGATGATGATGATGATGATGATGATGATGATGATGATGATGATGATGATGATGATGATGATGATGATGTTGCTGATGATGATGTTGCTGATGGTGATGTTGCTGTTGATGATGATGTTGATGATGATGTTGCTGATGATGTTGCTGATGATGTTGCTGATGATGTTGATGATGATGTTGCTGGTGATGTTGCTGATGATGTTGCTGATGATGTTGCTGATGATGTTGCTGATGATGACGTGAGACGGTGTGGTATGCCCGGAGGCGGTGTAGTATGCCCGGAGGCGATGTTGTATGCCCGGAGGCGGTGTGGTATGCCCGGAGGCGGTGTAGTATGCCCGGAGGCGGTGTTGTATGCCCGGAGGCGGTGTGGTATGCCCGGAGGCGGTGTAGTATGCCCGGAGGCGGTGTTGTATGCCCGAAGGCGGTGTGGTATGCCCGGAGGCGGTGTTGTATGCCCGGAGGCGGTGTGGTATGCCCGGAGGCGGTACAACACCGCCTCCGGGCATGATGATGATGATGATGATGATGATGATGATGATGATGATGATGATGATGATGATGATGATGATGATGATGATGATGATGATGATGATGATGATGATGATGATGATGATGATGATGATGATGATGATGATGATGATGATGATGATGATGATGATGATGATGATGATGATGATGATGATGATGATGATGATGATGATGATGATGATGATGATGATGATGATGATGATGATGATGATGATGATGATGATGATGTTGCTGATGATGATGTTGATGATGGTGATGTTGCTGTTGATGATGATGTTGATGATGATGTTGCTGATGATGTTGCTGATGATGTTGCTGATGATGTTGATGATGATGTTGCTGGTGATGTTGCTGGTGATGTTGCTGATGATGTTGCTGATGATGTTGCTGATGATGACGTGAGACAGTGTGGTATGCCCGGAAGCGGTGTGGTATGCCCGGAGGCGGTGTTGTATGTCCGGAGGCGGTGTGGTATGCCCGGAGGCGGTGTAGTATGCCCGGAGGCGGTGTTGTATGCCCGGAGGCGGTGTGGTATGCCCGGAGGCGGTGTAGTATGCCCGGAGGCGGTGTTGTATGCCCGGAGGCGGTGTGGTATGCCCGGAGGCGGTGTAGTATGCCCGGAGGCGGTGTTGTATGCCCGAAGGCGGTGTGGTATGCCCGGAGGCGGTACAACACCGCCTCCGGGCATGATGATGATGATGATGATGATGATGATGATGATGATGATGATGATGATGATGATGATGATGATGATGATGATGATGATGATGATGATGATGATGATGATGATGATGATGATGATGATGATGATGATGATGATGATGATGATGATGATGATGATGATGATGATGATGATGATGATGATGATGATGATGATGATGATGATGTTGCTGATGATGATGTTGCTGATGATGATGTTGCTGATGATGATGTTGTTGATGATGTTGCTGATGATGTTGATGATGATGTTGCTGATGATGTTGCTGATAATGTTGATGATGATGTTGATGATGATGTTGATGATGATGTTGATGATGATGTTGATGATGATGTTGATGATGATGTTGATGATGATGTTGATGATGATGTTGATGATGATGTTGATATTGATGATGATGATGATGATGATGTTGATGATGTTGATGATGATGTTGCTGATGATGTTGCTGATGATGTTGCTGATGATGTTGATGATGATGTTGCTGGTGATGTTGCTGATGATGTTGCTGATGATGTTGCTGATGATGTTGCTGATGATGACGTGAGACGGTGTGGTATGCCCGGAGGCGGTGTTGTATGCCCGGAGGCGGTGTTGTATGCCCGGAGGCGGTGTGGTATGCCCGGAGGCGGTGTTGTATGCCCGGAGGCGGTGTTGTATGCCCGGAGGCGGTGTGGTATGCCCGGAGGCGGTGTAGTATGCCTGGAGGCGGTGTTGTATGCCCGGAGGCGGTGTGGTATGCCCGGAGGCGGTGTAGTATGCCCGGAGGCGGTGTTGTATGCCCGGAGGCGGTGTGGTATGCCCGGAGGCGGTACAACACCGCCTCCGGGCATGATGATGATAATGATGATGATGATGATGATGATGATGATGATGATGATGATGATGATGATGATGATGATGATGATGATGATGATGATGATGATGATGATGATGATGATGATGATGATGATGATGATGATGATGATGATGATGATGATGATGATGATCATGATCATGATGATGATGATGATGATGATGATGATGATGTTGCTGATGATGATGTTGCTGATGATGATGTTGCTGTTGATGATGATGTTGATGATGATGTTCCTGATGATGTTGCTGATGATGTTGCTGATGATGTTGATGATGATGTTGCTGGTGATGTTGCTGATGATGTTGCTGATGATGTTGATGATGATGTTGATGATGATGTTGATGATGATGTTGATGATGATGTTGATGATGATGTTGATGATGATGTTGCTGATGATGATGTTGCTGATGATGATGTTGCTGATGATGATGTTGTTGATGATGTTGCTGATGATATTGATGATGATGTTGCTGATGATGTTGCTGATGATGTTGATGATGATGTTGATGATGATGTTGATGATGATGTTGATGATGATGTTGATGATGATGTTGATGATGATGTTGATGACGATGTTGATGATGATGTTGATGATGATGTTGATGATGATGTTGATGTTGATGATGATGTTGATGATGATGTTGATGATGATGTTGATGATGATGTTGCTGATGATGTTGCTGATGATGTTGCTGATGATGTTGCTGATGATGTTGCTGATTATGTCGATGATGATGTTGCTGGTGATGTTGCTGATGATGTTGCTGATGATGTTGCTGATGATGTTGCTAATGATGACGTGAGACGGTGTGGTATGCCCGGAGGCGGTGTTGTATGCCCGGAGGCGTTGTTGTATGCCCGGAGGCGGTGTGGTATGCCCGGAGGCGGTGTTGTATGCCCGGAGGCGGTGTTGTATGCCCGGAGGCGGTGTGGTATGCCCGGAGGCGGTGTAGTATGCCCGGAGGCGGTGTTGTATGCTCGGAGGCAGTGTGGTATGCCCGGAGGCGGTGTAGTATGCCCGGAGGCGGTGTTGTATGCCCGGAGGCGGTGTGGTATGCCCGGAGGCGGTGTAGTATGCCCGGAGGCGGTGTTGTATGCCCGGAGGCGGTGTGGTATGCCCGGAGGCGGTGTAGTATGCCCGGAGGCGGTGTTGTATGCCCGGAGGCGGTACAACACCGCCTCCGGGCATGATGATGATAATGATGATGATGATGATGATGATGATGATGATGATGATGATGATGATGATGATGATGATGATGATGATGATGATGATGATGATGATGATGATGATGATGATGATGATGATGATGATGTTGCTGATGATGATGTTGCTGATGGTGATGTTGCTGTTGATGATGATGTTGATGATGATGTTGCTGATGATGTTGCTGATGATGTTGCTGATGATGTTGATGATGATGTTGCTGGTGATGTTGCTGATGATGTTGCTGATGATGTTGCTGATGATGTTGCTGATGATGACGTGAGACGGTGTGGTATGCGCGGAGGCGGTGTAGTATGCCCGGAGGCGATGTTGTATGCCCGGAGGCGGTGTGGTATGCCCGGAGGCGGTGTAGTATGCCCGGAGGCGGTGTTGTATGCCCGGAGGCGGTGTGGTATGCCCGGAGGCGGTGTAGTATGCCCGGAGGCGGTGTTGTATGCCCGAAGGCGGTGTGGTATGCCCGGAGGCGGTGTAGTATGCCCGGAGGCGGTGTTGTATGCCCAAAGGCGGTGTGGTATGCCCGGAGGCGGTACAACACCGCCTCCGGGCATGATGATGATAATGATGATGATGATGATGATGATGATGATGATGATGATGATGATGATGATGATGATGATGATGATGATGATGATGATGATGATGATGATGATGATGATGATGATGATGATGATGATGATGATGATGATGATGATGATGTTGCTGATGATGATGTTGCTGATAATGATGTTGCTGATGATGATGTTGTTGATGATGTTGCTGATGATGTTGATGATGATGTTGCTGATGATGTTGCTGATGATGTTGATGATGATGTTGATGATGATGTTGATGATGATGTTGATGATGATGTTGATGATGATGTTGATGATGATGTTGATGATGATGTTGATGATGATGTTGATGATGATGTTGATATTGATGATGATGATGATGATGATGTTGATGATGATGTTGATGATGATGTTGCTGATGATGTTGCTGATGATGTTGCTGATGATGTTGATGATGATGTTGCTGGTGATGTTGCTGATGATGT
>JAXIVJ010002171.1:30000-32500 GCA_036785665.1 Chirona hameri | reverse complement strand
ATGATGATGATGATGATGATGATGATGATGATGATGATGATGATGATGATGATGATGATGATGATGATGATGATGATGATGATGATGATGATGATGATGATGATGATGATGATGATGATGATGATGATGATGATGATGATGATGATGATGATGATGATGATGATGATGATGATGATGATGATGATGATGATGATGATGATGTTGCTGATGATGATGTTGATGATGGTGATGTTGCTGTTGATGATGATGTTGATGATGATGTTGCTGATGATGTTGCTGATGATGTTGCTGATGATGTTGATGATGATGTTGCTGGTGATGTTGCTGGTGATGTTGCTGATGATGTTGCTGATGATGTTGCTGATGATGACGTGAGACAGTGTGGTATGCCCGGAGGCGGTGTGGTATGCCCGGAGGCGGTGTTGTATGTCCGGAGGCGGTGTGGTATGCCCGGAGGCGGTGTAGTATGCCCGGAGGCGGTGTTGTATGCCCGGAGGCGGTGTGGTATGCCCGGAGGCGGTGTAGTATGCCCGGAGGCGGTGTTGTATGCCCGGAGGCGGTGTGGTATGCCCGGAGGCGGTGTAGTATGCCCGGAGGCGGTGTTGTATGCCCGAAGGCGGTGTGGTATGCCCGGAGGCGGTACAACACCGCCTCCGGGCATGATGATGATGATGATGATGATGATGATGATGATGATGATGATGATGATGATGATGATGATGATGATGATGATGATGATGATGATGATGATGATGATGATGATGATGATGATGATGATGATGATGATGATGATGATGATGATGATGATGATGATGATGATGATGATGATGATGATGATGATGATGATGATGATGATGATGATGTTGCTGATGATGATGTTGCTGATGATGATGTTGCTGATGATGATGTTGTTGATGATGTTGCTGATGATGTTGATGATGATGTTGCTGATGATGTTGCTGATAATGTTGATGATGATGTTGATGATGATGTTGATGATGATGTTGATGATGATGTTGATGATGATGTTGATGATGATGTTGATGATGATGTTGATGATGATGTTGATGATGATGTTGATATTGATGATGATGATGATGATGATGTTGATGATGATGTTGATGATGATGTTGCTGATGATGTTGCTGATGATGTTGCTGATGATGTTGATGATGATGTTGCTGGTGATGTTGCTGATGATGTTGCTGATGATGTTGCTGATGATGTTGCTGATGATGACGTGAGACGGTGTGGTATGCCCGGAGGCGGTGTTGTATGCCCGGAGGCGGTGTTGTATGCCCGGAGGCGGTGTGGTATGCCCGGAGGCGGTGTTGTATGCCCGGAGGCGGTGTTGTATGCCCGGAGGCGGTGTGGTATGCCCGGAGGCGGTGTAGTATGCCTGGAGGCGGTGTTGTATGCCCGGAGGCGGTGTGGTATGCCCGGAGGCGGTGTAGTATGCCCGGAGGCGGTGTTGTATGCCCGGAGGCGGTGTGGTATGCCCGGAGGCGGTACAACACCGCCTCCGGGCATGATGATGATAATGATGATGATGATGATGATGATGATGATGATGATGATGATGATGATGATGATGATGATGATGATGATGATGATGATGATGATGATGATGATGATGATGATGATGATGATGATGATGATGATGATGATGATGATGATGATGATCATGATCATGATGATGATGATGATGATGATGATGATGATGTTGCTGATGATGATGTTGCTGATGATGATGTTGCTGTTGATGATGATGTTGATGATGATGTTCCTGATGATGTTGCTGATGATGTTGCTGATGATGTTGATGATGATGTTGCTGGTGATGTTGCTGATGATGTTGCTGATGATGTTGATGATGATGTTGATGATGATGTTGATGATGATGTTGATGATGATGTTGATGATGATGTTGATGATGATGTTGCTGATGATGATGTTGCTGATGATGATGTTGCTGATGATGATGTTGTTGATGATGTTGCTGATGATATTGATGATGATGTTGCTGATGATGTTGCTGATGATGTTGATGATGATGTTGATGATGATGTTGATGATGATGTTGATGATGATGTTGATGATGATGTTGATGATGATGTTGATGACGATGTTGATGATGATGTTGATGATGATGTTGATGATGATGTTGATGTTGATGATGATGTTGATGATGATGTTGATGATGATGTTGATGATGATGTTGCTGATGATGTTGCTGATGATGTTGCTGATGATGTTGCTGATGATGTTGCTGATTATGTCGATGATGATGTTGCTGGTGATGTTGCTGATGATGTTGCTGATGATGTTGCTGATGATGTTGCTAATGATGACGTGAGACGGTGTGGTATGCCCGGAGGCGGTGTTGTATGCCCGGAGGCGTTGTTGTATGCCCGGAGGCGGTGTGGTATGCCCGGAGGCGGTGTTGTATGCCCGGAGGCGGTGTTGTATGCCCGGAGGCGGTGTGGTATGCCCGGAGGCG
>JAXIVJ010002171.1:20000-25000 GCA_036785665.1 Chirona hameri | reverse complement strand
GATGTTGATGATGATGTTGATGATGATGTTGATGATGATGTTGATGATGATGTTGATATTGATGATGATGATGATGATGATGTTGATGATGATGTTGATGATGATGTTGCTGATGATGTTGCTGATGATGTTGCTGATGATGTTGATGATGATGTTGCTGGTGATGTTGCTGATGATGTTGCTGATGATGTTGCTGATGATGTTGCTGATGATGACGTGAGACGGTGTGGTATGCCCGGAGGCGGTGTTGTATGCCCGGAGGCGGTGTTGTATGCCCGGAGGCGGTGTGGTATGCCCGGAGGCGGTGTTGTATGCCCGGAGGCGGTGTTGTATGCCCGGAGGCGGTGTGGTATGCCCGGAGGCGGTGTAGTATGCCTGGAGGCGGTGTTGTATGCCCGGAGGCGGTGTGGTATGCCCGGAGGCGGTGTAGTATGCCCGGAGGCGGTGTTGTATGCCCGGAGGCGGTGTGGTATGCCCGGAGGCGGTACAACACCGCCTCCGGGCATGATGATGATAATGATGATGATGATGATGATGATGATGATGATGATGATGATGATGATGATGATGATGATGATGATGATGATGATGATGATGATGATGATGATGATGATGATGATGATGATGATGATGATGATGATGATGATGATGATGATGATGATGATGATGATGATGATGATGCTGCTGATGATGATGATGATGATTATGATGATGATGATGATGATGATGATGATGATGATGATGATGATGATGATGATGATGATGATGATGATGATGATGATGATGATGATGATGATGATGATCATGATCATGATGATGATGATGATGATGATGATGATGTTGCTGATGATGATGTTGCTGATGATGATGTTGCTGTTGATGATGATGTTGATGATGATGTTCCTGATGATGTTGCTGATGATGTTGCTGATGATGTTGATGATGATGTTGCTGGTGATGTTGCTGATGATGTTGCTGATGATGTTGATGATGATGTTGATGATGATGTTGATGATGATGTTGATGATGATGTTGATGATGATGTTGATGATGATGTTGCTGATGATGATGTTGCTGATGATGATGTTGCTGATGATGATGTTGTTGATGATGTTGCTGATGATATTGATGATGATGTTGCTGATGATGTTGCTGATGATGTTGATGATGATGTTGATGATGATGTTGATGATGATGTTGATGATGATGTTGATGATCATGTTGATGATGATGTTGATGATGATGTTGATGATGATGTTGATGATGATGTTGATGTTGATGATGATGATGATGATGATGATGATGATGATGATGATGATGATGATGATGATGATGTTCCCGATGATGATGTTGCTGATGGTAATGTTGCTGTTGATGATGATGTTGATGATGATGTTGCTGATGATGTTGCTGATGATGTTGCTGATGATGTTGATGATGATGTTGCTGGTGATGTTGCTGATGATGTTGCTGATGATGTTGTTGATGATGTTGCTGATGATGACGTGAGACGGTGTGGTATGCCCGGAGGCGGTGTAGTATGCCCGGAGGCGGTGTTGTATGCCCGGAGGCGGTGTGGTATGCCCGGAGGCAGTGTAGTATGCCCGGAGGCGGTGTTGTATGCCCATAGGCGGTGTGGTATGCCCGGAGGCGGTGTAGTATGCCCGGAGGCGGTGTTGTATGCCCGGAGGCGGTGTGGTATGCCCGGAGGCGGTGTAGTATGCCCGGAGGCGGTGTTGTATGCCCGGAGGCGGTGTGGTATGCCCGGAGGCGGTACAACACCGCATCCGGGCATGATGATGATGATGATGATGATGATGATGATGATGATGATGATGATGATGATGATGATGATGATGATGATGATGATGATGATGATGATGATGATGATGATGATGATGATGATGATGATGATGATGATGATGATGATGATGATGATGATGATGATGATGATGATGATGATGATGATGATGATGATGATGATGATGTTGCTGATGATGATGTTGCTGTTGATGATGATGTTGATGATGATGTTCCTGATGATGTTGCTGATGATGTTGCTGATGATGTTGATGATGATGTTGCTGGTGATGTTGCTGATGATGTTGCTGATGATGTTGCTGATGATGTTGCTGATGATGACGTGAGACGGTGTGGTATGCCCGGAGGCGGTGTTGTATGCCCGGAGGCGGTGTTGTATGCCCGGAGGCGGTGTGGTATGCCCGGAGGCGGTGTTGCATGTCCGGAGGCGGTGTTGTATGCCCGGAGGCGGTGTGGTATGCCCGGAGGCGGTGTAGTATGCCCGGAGGCGGTGTTGTATGCCCGGAGGCGGTGTGGTATGCCCGGAGGCGGTGTAGTATGCCCGGAGGCGGTGTTGTATGCCCGGAGGCGGTGTGGTATGCCCGGAGGCGGTGTAGTATGCCCGGAGGCGGTGTTGTATGCCCGGAGGCGGTGTGGTATGCCCGGAGGCGGTGTAGTATGCCCGGAGGCGGTGTTGTATGCCCGGAGGCGGTGTGGTATGCCCGGAGGCGGTGTAGTATGCCCGGAGGCGGTGTTGTATGCCCGGAGGCGGTGTGGTATGCCCGGAGGCGGTGTAGTATGCCCGGAGGCGGTGTTGTATGCCCGGAGGCGGTGTGGTATGCCCGGAGGCGGTGTAGTATGCCCGGAGGCGGTGTTGTATGCCCGGAGGCGGTGTGGTATGCCCGGAGGCGGTGTAGTATGCCCGGAGGCGGTGTTGTATGCCCGGAGGCGGTGTGGTATGCCCGGAGGCGGTACAACACCGCCTCCGGGCATGATGATGATGATGATGATGATGATGATGATGATGATGATGATGATGATGATGATGATGATGATGATGATGATGATGATGATGATGATGATGATGATGATGATGATGATGATGATGATGATGATGATGATGATGATGATGATGATGATGATGATGATGATGATGATGATGATGATGATGATGATGATGATGATGATGATGATGATGATGATGATGATGTTGCTGATGATGATGTTGATGATGGTGATGTTGCTGTTGATGATGATGTTGATGATGATGTTGCTGATGATGTTGCTGATGATGTTGCTGATGATGTTGATGATGATGTTGCTGGTGATGTTGCTGATGATGTTGCTGATGATGTTGCTGATGATGTTGCTGATGATGACGTGAGACGGTGTGGTATGCCCGGAGGCGGTGTGGTATGCCCGGAGGCGGTGTAGTATGCCCGGAAGCGGTGTTGTATGCCCGGAGGCGGTGTGGTATGCCCGGAGGCGGTGTAGTATGCCCGGAGGCGGTGTTGTATGCCCGGAGGCGGTGTGGTATGCCCGGAGGCGGTGTAGTATGCCCGGAGGCGGTGTTGTATGCCCGGAGGCGGTGTGGTATGCCCGGAGGCGGTGTAGTATGCCCGGAGGCGGTGTTGTATGCCCGAAGGCGGTGTGGTATGCCCGGAGGCGGTACAACACCGCCTCCGGGCATGATGATGATGATGATGATGATGATGATGATGATGATGATGATGATGATGATGATGATGATGATGATGATGATGATGATGATGATGATGATGATGATGATGATGATGATGATGATGATGATGATGATGATGATGATGATGATGATGATGATGTGCTGATGATGATGTTGCTGATGATGATGTTGCTGATGATGATGTTGTTGATGATGTTGCTGATGATGTTGATGATGATGTTGCTGATGATGATGTTGCTGATGATGATGTTGCTGATGATGATGTTGTTGATGATGTTGCTGATGATGTTGATGATGATGTTGCTGATGATGTTGCTGATGATGTTGATGATGATGTTGATGATGATGTTGATGATGATGTTGATGATGATGTTGATGATGATGTTGATGATGATGTTGATGATGATGTTGATGATGATGTTGATGATGATGTTGATATTGATGATGATGATGATGATGATGTTGATGATGATGTTGATGATGATGTTGCTGATGATGTTGCTGATGATGTTGCTGATGATGTTGATGATGATGTTGCTGGTGATGTTGCTGATGATGTTGCTGATGATGTTGCTGATGATGTTGCTGATGATGACGTGAGACGGTGTGGTATGCCCGGAGGCGGTGTTGTATGCCCGGAGGCGGTGTTGTATGCCCGGAGGCGGTGTGGTATGCCCGGAGGCGGTGTTGTATGCCCGGAGGCGGTGTTGTATGCCCGGAGGCGGTGTGGTATGCCCGGAGGCGGTGTAGTATGCCTGGAGGCGGTGTTGTATGCCCGGAGGCGGTGTGGTATGCCCGGAGGCGGTGTAGTATGCCCGGAGGCGGTGTTGTATGCCCGGAGGCGGTGTGGTATGCCCGGAGGCGGTACAACACCGCCTCCGGGCATGATGATGATAATGATGATGATGATGATGATGATGATGATGATGATGATGATGATGATGATGATGATGATGATGATGATGATGATGATGATGATGATGATGATGATGATGATGATGATGATGATGATGATGATGATGATGATGATGATGATGATGATGATGATGATGATGATGATGATGATGATGATGATGCTGCTGATGATGATGATGATGATGATGATGATGATGATGATGATGATGATGATGATGATGATGATGATGATGATGATGATGATGATGATGATGATGATGATGATGTTCCCGATGATGATGTTGCTGATGGTGATGTTGCTGTTGATGATGATGTTGATGATGATGTTGCTGATGATGTTGCTGATGATGTTGCTGATGATGTTGATGATGATGTTGCTGGTGATGTTGCTGATGATGTTGCTGATGATGTTGTTGATGATGTTGCTGATGATGACGTGAGACGGTGTGGTATGCCCGGAGGCGGTGTAGTATGCCCGGAGGCGGTGTTGTATGCCCGGAGGCGGTGTGGTATGCCCGGAGGCAGTGTAGTATGCCCGGAGGCGGTGTTGTATGCCCATAGGCGGTGTGGTATGCCCGGAGGC
>JAXIVJ010002171.1:0-12500 GCA_036785665.1 Chirona hameri | reverse complement strand
GAGGCGGTGTTGTATGCCCGGAGGCGGTGTTGTATGCCCGGAGGCGGTGTGGTATGCCCGGAGGCGGTGTAGTATGCCTGGAGGCGGTGTTGTATGCCCGGAGGCGGTGTGGTATGCCCGGAGGCGGTGTAGTATGCCCGGAGGCGGTGTTGTATGCCCGGAGGCGGTGTGGTATGCCCGGAGGCGGTACAACACCGCCTCCGGGCATGATGATGATAATGATGATGATGATGATGATGATGATGATGATGATGATGATGATGATGATGATGATGATGATGATGATGATGATGATGATGATGATGATGATGATGATGATGATGATGATGATGATGATGATGATGATGATGATGATGATGCTGCTGATGATGATGATGATGATGATGATGATGATGATGATGATGATGATGATGATGATGATGATGATGATGATGATGATGATGATGATGATGATGATGATGATGATGATGATGATGTTGCTGATGATGATGTTGCTGATGATGATGTTGCTGATGATGATGTTGTTGATGATGTTGCTGATGATGTTGATGATGATGTTGCTGATGATGATGTTGCTGATGATGATGTTGCTGATGATGATGTTGTTGATGATGTTGCTGATGATGTTGATGATGATGTTGCTGATGATGTTGCTGATGATGTTGATGATGATGTTGATGATGATGTTGATGATGATGTTGATGATGATGTTGATGATGATGTTGATGATGATGTTGATGATGATGTTGATGATGATGTTGATGATGATGTTGATATTGATGATGATGATGATGATGATGTTGATGATGATGTTGATGATGATGTTGCTGATGATGTTGCTGATGATGTTGCTGATGATGTTGATGATGATGTTGCTGGTGATGTTGCTGATGATGTTGCTGATGATGTTGCTGATGATGTTGCTGATGATGACGTGAGACGGTGTGGTATGCCCGGAGGCGGTGTTGTATGCCCGGAGGCGGTGTTGAATGCCCGGAGGCGGTGTGGTATGCCCGGAGGCGGTGTTGTATGCCCGGAGGCGGTGTTGTATGCCCGGAGGCGGTGTGGTATGCCCGGAGGCGGTGTAGTATGCCTGGAGGCGGTGTTGTATGCCCGGAGGCGGTGTGGTATGCCCGGAGGCGGTGTAGTATGCCCGGAGGCGGTGTTGTATGCCCGGAGGCGGTGTGGTATGCCCGGAGGCGGTACAACACCGCCTCCGGACATGATGATGATAATGATGATGATGATGATGATGATGATGATGATGATGATGATGATGATGATGATGATGATGATGATGATGATGATGATGATGATGATGATGATGATGATGATGATGATGATGATGATGATGATGATGATGATGATGATGATGATGATGATGATGATGATGCTGCTGCTGATGATGATGATGATGATGATGATGATGATGATGATGATGATGATGATGATGATGATGATGATGATGATGATGATGATGATGATGTTCCCGATGATGATGTTGCTGATGGTGATGTTGCTGTTGATGATGATGTTGATGATGATGTTGCTGATGATGTTGCTGATGATGTTGCTGATGATGTTGATGATGATGTTGCTGGTGATGTTGCTGATGATGTTGCTGATGATGTTGTTGATGATGTTGCTGATGATGACGTGAGACGGTGTGGTATGCCCGGAGGCGGTGTAGTATGCCCGGAGGCGGTGTTGTATGCCCGGAGGCGGTGTGGTATGCCCGGAGGCAGTGTAGTATGCCCGGAGGCGGTGTTGTATGCCCATAGGCGGTGTGGTATGCCCGGAGGCGGTGTAGTATGCCCGGAGGCGGTGTTGTATGCCCGGAGGCGGTGTGGTCTGCCCGGAGGCGGTGTAGTATGCCCGGAGGCGGTGTTGTATGCCCGGAGGCGGTGTGGTATGCCCGGAGGCGGTACAACACCGCCTCCGGGCATGATGATGATGATGATGATGATGATGATGATGATGATGATGATGATGATGATGATGATGATGATGATGATGATGATGATGATGATGATGATGATGATGATGATGATGATGATGATGATGATGTTGCTGATGATGATGTTGCTGTTGATGATGATGTTGATGATGATGTTCCTGATGATGTTGCTGATGATGTTGCTGATGATGTTGATGATGATGTTGCTGGTGATGTTGCTGATGATGTTGCTGATGATGTTGCTGATGATGTTGCTGATGATGACGTGAGACGGTGTGGTATGCCCGGAGGCGGTGTTGTATGCCCGGAGGCGGTGTTGTATGCCCGTAGGCGGTGTGGTATGCCCGGAGGCGGTGTTGCATGCCCGGAGGCGGTGTTGTATGCCCGGAGGCGGTGTGGTATGCCCGGAGGCGGTGTAGTATGCCCGGAGGCGGTGTTGTATGCCCGGAGGCGGTGTGGTATGCCCGGAGGCGGTGTAGTATGCCCGGAGGCGGTGTTGTATGCCCGGAGGCGGTGTGGTATGCCCGGAGGCGGTGTAGTATGCCCGGAGGCGGTGTTGTATGCCCGGAGGCGGTGTGGTATGCCCGGAGGCGGTGTAGTATGCCCGGAGGCGGTGTTGTATGCCCGGAGGCGGTGTGGTATGCCCGGAGGCGGTACAACACCGCCTCCGGGCATGATGATGATGATGATGATGATGATGATGATGATGATGATGATGATGATGATGATGATGATGATGATGATGATGATGATGATGATGATGATGATGATGATGATGATGATGATGATGATGATGATGATGATGATGATGATGATGATGATGATGATGATGATGATGATGATGATGATGATGATGATGATGATGATGATGATGATGATGATGATGTTGCTGATGATGATGTTGATGATGGTGATGTTGCTGTTGATGATGATGTTGATGATGATGTTGCTGATGATGTTGCTGATGATGTTGCTGATGATGTTGATGATGATGTTGCTGGTGATGTTGCTGGTGATGTTGCTGATGATGTTGCTGATGATGTTGCTGATGATGACGTGAGACAGTGTGGTATGCCCGAAGGCGGTGTGGTATGCCCGGAGGCGGTGTTGTATGCCCGGAGGCGGTGTGGTATGCCCGGAGGCGGTGTAGTATGCCCGGAGGCGGTGTTGTATGCCCGGAGGCGGTGTGGTATGCCCGGAGGCGGTGTAGTATGCCCGGAGGCGGTGTTGTATGCCCGGAGGCGGTGAGGTATGACCGGAGGCGGTGTAGTATGCCCGGAGGCGGTGTTGTATGCCCGAAGGCGGTGTGGTATGCCCGGAGGCGGTACAACACCGCCTCCGGGCATGATGATGATGATGATGATGATGATGATGATGATGATGATGATGATGATGATGATGATGATGATGATGATGATGATGATGATGATGATGATGATGATGATGATGATGATGATGATGATGATGATGATGATGATGATGATGATGATGATGATGATGATGATGATGATGATGATGATGATGTTGCTGATGATGATGTTGCTGATGATGATGTTGCTGATGATGATGTTGTTGATGATGTTGCTGATGATGTTGATGATGATGTTGCTGATGATGTTGCTGATGATGTTGATGATGATGTTGATGATGATGTTGATGATGATGTTGATGATGATGTTGATGATGATGTTGATGATGATGTTGATGATGATGTTGATGATGATGTTGATGATGATGTTGATATTGATGATGATGATGATGATGATGTTGATGATGATGTTGATGATGATGTTGCTGATGATGTTGCTGATGATGTTGCTGATGATGTTGATGATGATGTTGCTGGTGATGTTGCTGATGATGTTGCTGATGATGTTGCTGATGATGTTGCTGATGATGACGTGAGACGGTGTGGTATGCCCGGAGGCGGTGTTGTATGCCCGGAGGCGGTGTTGTATGCCCGGAGGCGGTGTGGTATGCCCGGAGGCGGTGTTGTATGCCCGGAGGCGGTGTTGTATGCCCGGAGGCGGTGTGGTATGCCCGGAGGCGGTGTAGTATGCCTGGAGGCGGTGTTGTATGCCCGGAGGCGGTGTGGTATGCCCGGAGGCGGTGTAGTATGCCCGGAGGCGGTGTTGTATGCCCGGAGGCGGTGTGGTATGCCCGGAGGCGGTACAACACCGCCTCCGGGCATGATGATGATAATGATGATGATGATGATGATGATGATGATGATGATGATGATGATGATGATGATGATGATGATGATGATGATGATGATGATGATGATGATGATGATGATGATGATGATGATGATGATGATGATGATGATGATGATGATGATGATGATGATGATGATGCTGCTGATGATGATGATGATGATGATGATGATGATGATGATGATGATGATGATGATGATGATGATGATGATGATGATGATGATGATGATGATGATGATGATGATGATGATGATGATCATGATCATGATGATGATGATGATGATGATGATGATGATGTTGCTGATGATGATGTTGCTGATGATGATGTTGCTGTTGATGATGATGTTGATGATGATGTTCCTGATGATGTTGCTGATGATGTTGCTGATGATGTTGATGATGATGTTGCTGGTGATGTTGCTGATGATGTTGCTGATGATGTTGATGATGATGTTGATGATGATGTTGATGATGATGTTGATGATGATGTTGATGATGATGTTGATGATGATGTTGCTGATGATGACGTGAGACGGTGTGGTATGCCCGGAGGCGGTGTTGTATGCCCGGAGGCGGTGTTGTATGCCCGGAGGCGGTGTGGTATGCCCGGAGGCGGTGTTGCATGTCCGGAGGCGGTGTTGTATGCCCGGAGGCGGTGTGGTATGCCCGGAGGCGGTGTAGTATGCCCGGAGGCGGTGTTGTATGCCCGGAGGCGGTGTGGTATGCCCGGAGGCGGTGTAGTATGCCCGGAGGCGGTGTTGTATGCCCGGAGGCGGTGTGGTATGCCCGGAGGCGGTGTAGTATGCCCGGAGGCGGTGTTGTATGCCCGGAGGCGGTGTGGTATGCCCGGAGGCGGTGTAGTATGCCCGGAGGCGGTGTTGTATGCCCGGAGGCGGTGTGGTATGCCCGGAGGCGGTGTAGTATGCCCGGAGGCGGTGTTGTATGCCCGGAGGCGGTGTGGTATGCCCGGAGGCGGTGTAGTATGCCCGGAGGCGGTGTTGTATGCCCGGAGGCGGTGTGGTATGCCCGGAGGCGGTGTAGTATGCCCGGAGGCGGTGTTGTATGCCCGGAGGCGGTGTGGTATGCCCGGAGGCGGTGTAGTATGCCCGGAGGCGGTGTTGTATGCCCGGAGGCGGTGTGGTATGCCCGGAGGCGGTACAACACCGCCTCCGGGCATGATGATGATGATGATGATGATGATGATGATGATGATGATGATGATGATGATGATGATGATGATGATGATGATGATGATGATGATGATGATGATGATGATGATGATGATGATGATGATGATGATGATGATGATGATGATGATGATGATGATGATGATGATGATGATGATGATGATGATGATGATGATGATGATGATGATGATGATGATGATGATGATGTTGCTGATGATGATGTTGATGATGGTGATGTTGCTGTTGATGATGATGTTGATGATGATGTTGCTGATGATGTTGCTGATGATGTTGCTGATGATGTTGATGATGATGTTGCTGGTGATGTTGCTGATGATGTTGCTGATGATGTTGCTGATGATGTTGCTGATGATGACGTGAGACGGTGTGGTATGCCCGGAGGCGGTGTGGTATGCCCGGAGGCGGTGTAGTATGCCCGGAAGCGGTGTTGTATGCCCGGAGGCGGTGTGGTATGCCCGGAGGCGGTGTAGTATGCCCGGAGGCGGTGTTGTATGCCCGGAGGCGGTGTGGTATGCCCGGAGGCGGTGTAGTATGCCCGGAGGCGGTGTTGTATGCCCGGAGGCGGTGTGGTATGCCCGGAGGCGGTGTAGTATGCCCGGAGGCGGTGTTGTATGCCCGAAGGCGGTGTGGTATGCCCGGAGGCGGTACAACACCGCCTCCGGGCATGATGATGATGATGATGATGATGATGATGATGATGATGATGATGATGATGATGATGATGATGATGATGATGATGATGATGATGATGATGATGATGATGATGATGATGATGATGATGATGATGATGATGATGATGATGTTGCTGATGATGATGTTGCTGATGGTGATGTTGCTGTTGATGATGATGTTGATGATGATGTTGCTGATGATGTTGCTGATGATGTTGCTGATGATGTTGATGATGATGTTGCTGGTGATGTTGCTGATGATGTTGCAGATGATGTTGCTGATGATGTTGCTGATGATGACGTGAGACGGTGTGGTATGCCCGGAGGCGGTGTTGTATGCCCGGAGGCGGTGTTGTATGCCCGGAGGCGGTGTGGTATGCCCGGAGGCGGTGTAGTATGCCTGGAGGCGGTGTTGTATGCCCGGAGGCGGTGTGGTATGCCCGGAGGCGGTGTAGTATGCCCGGAGGCGGTGTTGTATGCCCGGAGGCGGTGTGGTATGCCCGGAGGCGGTACAACACCGCCTCCGGGCATGATGATGATAATGATGATGATGATGATGATGATGATGATGATGATGATGATGATGATGATGATGATGATGATGATGATGATGATGATGATGATGATGATGATGATGATGATGATGATGATGATGATGATGATGATGATGATGATGATGATGATGATGATGCTGCTGATGATGATGATGATGATGATGATGATGATGATGATGATGATGATGATGATGATGATGATGATGATGATGATGATGATGATGATGATGATGATGATGATGATGATGATGATGATGTTGCTGATGATGATGTTGCTGATGATGATGTTGCTGATGATGATGTTGTTGATGATGTTGCTGATGATGTTGATGATGATGTTGCTGATGATGATGTTGCTGATGATGATGTTGCTGATGATGATGTTGTTGATGATGTTGCTGATGATGTTGATGATGATGTTGCTGATGATGTTGCTGATGATGTTGATGATGATGTTGATGATGATGTTGATGATGATGTTGATGATGATGTTGATGATGATGTTGATGATGATGTTGATGATGATGTTGATGATGATGTTGATGATGATGTTGATATTGATGATGATGATGATGATGATGTTGATGATGATGTTGATGATGATGTTGCTGATGATGTTGCTGATGATGTTGCTGATGATGTTGATGATGATGTTGCTGGTGATGTTGCTGATGATGTTGCTGATGATGTTGCTGATGATGTTGCTGATGATGACGTGAGACGGTGTGGTATGCCCGGAGGCGGTGTTGTATGCCCGGAGGCGGTGTTGTATGCCCGGAGGCGGTGTGGTATGCCCGGAGGCGGTGTTGTATGCCCGGAGGCGGTGTTGTATGCCCGGAGGCGGTGTGGTATGCCCGGAGGCGGTGTAGTATGCCTGGAGGCGGTGTTGTATGCCCGGAGGCGGTGTGGTATGCCCGGAGGCGGTGTAGTATGCCCGGAGGCGGTGTTGTATGCCCGGAGGCGGTGTGGTATGCCCGGAGGCGGTACAACACCGCCTCCGGGCATGATGATGATAATGATGATGATGATGATGATGATGATGATGATGATGATGATGATGATGATGATGATGATGATGATGATGATGATGATGATGATGATGATGATGATGATGATGATGATGATGATGATGATGATGATGATGATGATGATGATGATGATGATGATGCTGCTGATGATGATGATGATGATGATGATGATGATGATGATGATGATGATGATGATGATGATGATGATGATGATGATGATGATGATGATGACGATGATGATGATGATCATGATCATGATGATGATGATGATGATGATGATGATGTTGCTGATGATGATGTTGCTGATGATGATGTTGCTGTTGATGATGATGTTGATGATGATGTTCCTGATGATGTTGCTGATGATGTTGCTGATGATGTTGATGATGATGTTGCTGGTGATGTTGCTGATGATGTTGCTGATGATGTTGATGATGATGTTGATGATGATGTTGATGATGATGTTGATGATGATGTTGATGATGATGTTGATGATGATGTTGCTGATGATGATGTTGCTGATGATGATGTTGCTGATGATGATGTTGTTGATGATGTTGCTGATGATATTGATGATGATGTTGCTGATGATGTTGCTGATGATGTTGATGATGATGTTGATGATGATGTTGATGATGATGTTGATGATGATGTTGATGATGATGTTGATGATGATGTTGATGATGATGTTGATGATGATGTTGATGATGATGTTGATGTTGATGATGATGTTGATGATGATGTTGATGATGATGTTGATGATGATGTTGCTGATGATGTTGCTGATGATGTTGCTGATGATGGTGCTGATGATGTTGCTGATTATGTCGATGATGATGTTGCTGGTGATGTTGCTGATGATGTTGCTGATGATGTTGCTGATGATGTTGCTAATGATGACGTGAGACGGTGTGGTATGCCCGGAGGCGGTGTTGTATGCCCGGAGGCGTTGTTGTATGCCCGGAGGCGGTGTGGTATGCCCGGAGGCGGTGTTGTATGCCCGGAGGCGGTGTTGTATGCCCGGAGGCGGTGTGGTATGCCCGGAGGCGGTGTGGTATGCCCGGAGGCGGTGTAGTATGCCCGGAGGCGGTGTTGTATGCCCGGAGGCGGTGTGGTATGCCCGGAGGCGGTGTAGTATGCCCGGAGGCGGTGTTGTATGCCCGGAGGCGGTGTGGTATGCCCGGAGGCGGTGTAGTATGCCCGGAGGCGGTGTTGTATGCCCGGAGGCGGTACAACACCGCCTCCGGGCATGATGATGATAATGATGATGATGATGATGATGATGATGATGATGATGATGATGATGATGATGATGATGATGATGATGATGATGATGATGATGATGATGATGATGATGATGATGATGATGATGATGATGATGATGATGTTGCTGATGATGATGTTGCTGATGGTGATGTTGCTGTTGATGATGATGTTGATGATGATGTTGCTGATGATGTTGCTGATGATGTTGCTGATGATGTTGCTGATGATGTTGCTGGTGATGTTGCTGATGATGTTGCTGATGATGTTGCTGATGATGTTGCTGATGATGACGTGAGACGGTGTGGTATGCCCGGAGGCGGTGTTGTATGCCCGGAGGCGGTGTTGTATGCCCGGAGGCGGTGTGGTATGCCCGGAGGCGGTGTAGTATGCCTGGAGGCGGTGTTGTATGCCCGGAGGCGGTGTGGTATGCCCGGAGGCGGTGTAGTATGCCCGGAGGCGGTGTTGTATGCCCGGAGGCGGTGTGGTATGCCCGGAGGCGGTACAACACCGCCTCCGGGCATGATGATGATAATGATGATGATGATGATGATGATGATGATGATGATGATGATGATGATGATGATGATGATGATGATGATGATGATGATGATGATGATGATGATGATGATGATGATGATGATGATGATGATGATGATGATGATGATGATGATGCTGCTGATGATGATGATGATGATGATGATGATGATGATGATGATGATGATGATGATGATGATGATGATGATGATGATGATGATGATGATGATGATGATGATGATGATGATGATGATGATGTTGCTGATGATGATGTTGCTGATGATGATGTTGCTGATGATGATGTTGTTGATGATGTTGCTGATGATGTTGATGATGATGTTGCTGATGATGATGTTGCTGATGATGATGTTGCTGATGATGATGTTGTTGATGATGTTGCTGATGATGTTGATGATGATGTTGCTGATGATGTTGCTGATGATGTTGATGATGATGTTGATGATGATGTTGATGATGATGTTGATGATGATGTTGATGATGATGTTGATGATGATGTTGATGATGATGTTGATGATGATGTTGATGATGATGTTGATATTGATGATGATGATGATGATGATGTTGATGATGATGTTGATGATGATGTTGCTGATGATGTTGCTGATGATGTTGCTGATGATGTTGATGATGATGTTGCTGGTGATGTTGCTGATGATGTTGCTGATGATGTTGCTGATGATGTTGCTGATGATGACGTGAGACGGTGTGGTATGCCCGGAGGCGGTGTTGTATGCCCGGAGGCGGTGTTGAATGCCCGGAGGCGGTGTGGTATGCCCGGAGGCGGTGTTGTATGCCCGGAGGCGGTGTTGTATGCCCGGAGGCGGTGTGGTATGCCCGGAGGCGGTGTAGTATGCCTGGAGGCGGTGTTGTATGCCCGGAGGCGGTGTGGTATGCCCGGAGGCGGTGTAGTATGCCCGGAGGCGGTGTTGTATGCCCGGAGGCGGTGTGGTATGCCCGGAGGCGGTACAACACCGCCTCCGGACATGATGATGATAATGATGATGATGATGATGATGATGATGATGATGATGATGATGATGATGATGATGATGATGATGATGATGATGATGATGATGATGATGATGATGATGATGATGATGATGATGATGATGATGATGATGATGATGATGATGATGATGATGATGATGATGCTGCTGATGATGATGATGATGATGATGATGATGATGATGATGATGATGATGATGATGATGATGATGATGATGATGATGATGATGATGATGTTCCCGATGATGATGTTGCTGATGGTGATGTTGCTGTTGATGATGATGTTGATGATGATGTTGCTGATGATGTTGCTGATGATGTTGCTGATGATGTTGATGATGATGTTGCTGGTGATGTTGCTGATGATGTTGCTGATGATGTTGTTGATGATGTTGCTGATGATGACGTGAGACGGTGTGGTATGCCCGGAGGCGGTGTAGTATGCCCGGAGGCGGTGTTGTATGCCCGGAGGCGGTGTGGTATGCCCGGAGGCAGTGTAGTATGCCCGGAGGCGGTGTTGTATGCCCATAGGCGGTGTGGTATGCCCGGAGGCGGTGTAGTATGCCCGGAGGCGGTGTTGTATGCCCGGAGGCGGTGTGGTCTGCCCGGAGGCGGTGTAGTATGCCCGGAGGCGGTGTTGTATGCCCGGAGGCGGTGTGGTATGCCCGGAGGCGGTACAACACCGCCTCCGGGCATGATGATGATGATGATGATGATGATGATGATGATGATGATGATGATGATGATGATGATGATGATGATGATGATGATGATGATGATGATGATGATGATGATGATGATGATGATGATGATGATGATGTTGCTGATGATGATGTTGCTGTTGATGATGATGTTGATGATGATGTTCCTGATGATGTTGCTGATGATGTTGCTGATGATGTTGATGATGATGTTGCTGGTGATGTTGCTGATGATGTTGCTGATGATGTTGCTGATGATGTTGCTGATGATGACGTGAGACGGTGTGGTATGCCCGGAGGCGGTGTTGTATGCCCGGAGGCGGTGTTGTATGCCCGTAGGCGGTGTGGTATGCCCGGAGGCGGTGTTGCATGCCCGGAGGCGGTGTTGTATGCCCGGAGGCGGTGTGGTATGCCCGGAGGCGGTGTAGTATGCCCGGAGGCGGTGTTGTATGCCCGGAGGCGGTGTGGTATGCCCGGAGGCGGTGTAGTATGCCCGGAGGCGGTGTTGTATGCCCGGAGGCGGTGTGGTATGCCCGGAGGCGGTGTAGTATGCCCGGAGGCGGTGTTGTATGCCCGGAGGCGGTGTGGTATGCCCGGAGGCGGTGTAGTATGCCCGGAGGCGGTGTTGTATGCCCGGAGGCGGTGTGGTATGCCCGGAGGCGGTACAACACCGCCTCCGGGCATGATGATGATGATGATGATGATGATGATGATGATGATGATGATGATGATGATGATGATGATGATGATGATGATGATGATGATGATGATGATGATGATGATGATGATGATGATGATGATGATGATGATGATGATGATGATGATGATGATGATGATGATGATGATGATGATGATGATGATGATGATGATGATGATGATGATGATGATGATGATGATGTTGCTGATGATGATGTTGATGATGGTGATGTTGCTGTTGATGATGATGTTGATGATGATGTTGCTGATGATGTTGCTGATGATGTTGCTGATGATGTTGATGATGATGTTGCTGGTGATGTTGCTGGTGATGTTGCTGATGATGTTGCTGATGATGTTGCTGATGATGACGTGAGACAGTGTGGTATGCCCGAAGGCGGTGTGGTATGCCCGGAGGCGGTGTTGTATGCCCGGAGGCGGTGTGGTATGCCCGGAGGCGGTGTAGTATGCCCGGAGGCGGTGTTGTATGCCCGGAGGCGGTGTGGTATGCCCGGAGGCGGGTGTAGTATGCCCGGAGGCGGTGTTGTATGCCCGGAGGCGGTGAGGTATGACCGGAGGCGGTGTAGTATGCCCGGAGGCGGTGTTGTATGCCCGAAGGCGGTGTGGTATGCCCGGAGGCGGT